>JAECUM010022205.1:0-63939 GCA_016617855.1 Megalonaias nervosa | reverse complement strand
ACAACCACCCCAGGCATGATATTCAGCTTGTCCTACACCTTCCAGGGATGGTTTTGTGAAATTGAAGATTGTTTTCATTCATATGAAAAATGTCACCCATTTACCCATTCTGAACATAAGGGCTGTTCCAGTAAAACATACCTGGGACCAAAGGAAGGAACTTTTGATGTGGGGCTACTAACCCATAGATGCAATCTGTAATTTTCTTATAACTTTAATATGAACTCTTTGAAATTAAAATACCCCAGCATAAAAAATGCCTTCCTTGGGTACCATGTATGTTTAAATGGAACAGCCCAAATTAAATGAATACAGGGATCTAAATGCTTTCATCTCTTTCTCTTCATAGGCTGTGTAATTAATTAGGTAATCAAACAAGTCTTCATAAATAACCTTTAGCCGTGTTTACAGCTGGTTCTTCTAACAAGCTGCACTTTCAGGTGGTAGCTAAGTAAAGAAAATGTAACACTTTTTTCAAAGCAATGTCAAAACATTTGATTGCATAGTAACTTGGCTCCTGATGATGTCACAATGTTTGATTGCATAGTAACTTGGGTCCAGATTATATCACAAAGTTTGACTGCATAGTAACTTGGGTCCACATTATGTCACAAAGCTTGACTGCATAGTAACTTGGATCCACATTATGTCACAAAGCTTGATTGCATAGTAACATGGGTCCAGATTATGTCACAAAACTTGATTGCATAGTAACTTGGGTCCAGATTTATAATAAGATGAAGACAGGCTAGGTCTCTCCTTTCACCTCCTCTCTGTACCATGATGTTAGTTATTTGTACATGTATTTGGAATTATTTTTTGCAGTTTTACTGTAAAATATCACTTATCTACTCACCTATAAGATTCTCTGCTGACATGACTGCTTGAAATAATCACTGGTATTCAGAATTAACACTATGGAAATAATCATCTCTCACACTAAGTGCTGAGGTGAATCAGTACCTTAATAGAAGATGGTCATGTGATTTAAATATGGCTGTGCCAGAAGAAACAAAATCAGAAAGGTTTATATTTCATGAAGCAAAAAGGACAACAAAATGTGCAAGCCACCACTTACCTTTCTATACTTTGTTAGAAGCAAGAAGGACAACAGGTTTGTACACATTAATGCAGTGGTCCTAACACAAGCTGAAAAACAGTCAAATTTAATTCAACCTTACTGGTGATTCAAAATAACATTCTCCAGCAGCTGGCGACTGTATTTTATTTTTAAGCCAGACTTATTCTAAATTCGTTTAAATGCAGCTTGAAAACTAGCAAAGATAATTTAAAAAATAGCACAAATTCTGTATTTCTTCCCTGTCCATGTTTTGTATGAACAATGAAGTACCTTAACTTGCCATTCTCTACTTCAAACTGTACATAATTATTTATACTTCTATGCCAGCTGATTAGACTTTACAAGAGGCCACCAAATGTTTCCTTGACCTTCAAGATACTGATACTCAACTAGACAACATTTGCAAACAATACTATAACATCAAAGCAAAAGCATGATAACATCCACATTTTGCATAATTAACATGAGTAGATTAAAATGTCTGAGGTATCCCCTGTAAATTAAAGTTAATCTGGTTCCCTGATCAACTCCACAGAGTCTAACATGAAAACCCAGATTATGATTGAACTCAAAGAAACCAAATATTGTACTTCCTTTTTTATTTTTGCTACTGTTCCACTAGTGAATAGTTTAAGGGCATTTTTGGTATGCCATGTGGTAAAATCAAAATGGGTTGGCAGGTCTGGTAATGGTTGTGATGATCTGAGACAACTGTATGGAAGGATATAAGTCCATAAAGAATCGTTTACTAATGCTGCTATAAACCACAAACTTTCAGAACCTTTATCTATCAGTAAAGAAAACTTGAATCATTTCCACATCCACAAATGCAAGTTTCAATGAAAATTCCATATTTGCAAAATGACAAATACATACAACCTGTTTTGAAAGACCACCCCTTTTGTATGGTCTCTCACAACAGACTGTCTCTCATGACACATCATAATTTCCTTCATGACACATCGTAACACTACATAACCAATAAAACTGCGTATTGTAAATCTGCTCTCTCAAAATAGGTTGTCTCACATGGCTGTGGTTTTTCAAGACAGGTTTTACTATGCTGATTACTGATACACATGAAGAATAAATACAGATTACAATTCATCACCTAACCACTATGTTTTTAATTTTAGAATAATGTAATTTCTGAATTGAAAACTACAATATCACTTTCCACATGCAGACATTTTTACCCTGACTGATGCCTGATCTTAGTCTAACAAAACCCTGCCAATAATACCAGCTACATGTCAATAGTTTAAGCATACAATTAGTCTAAGATTAGCAGTGTTGATGAATCTCACATAGTATATACATAATCATTTCTCATAATTGTATTAAATATTTTGGTCTCCATATAGATAACTCACATTCGGGTGACTGCACAGTCAAGAGTATACATAACAGAAGTCCCTTGAAGGGACTAAGGCTCAACTGCGCATAATATTCTAGGAATTCAGGATAAGACCACTTCTTCCTTTCAACTGCTTAGTGTTAAAACCTTCTCTAATATTCTTCAGTGCCAACCAGATTTTCAAGATGGCCACTAATAAATGTAAGATCAGCACCATTTTAATTTCGGACAACCAAAATATCACAAGAAATCTCTTAGTGAAAACCCCATGGTAATATAGCCATTCATTCAGGAAGAGAAATGATAAGATTTCCAAGATGGCTGCTGTGAGGTTGCCATAATCCATGTCATACTGGTACCATGTTAAGTCTTTTGGTGAAAACCCCACATCAACAGAACTTTCTTTTCAGGAGAAGATGCAATAAGATGATATTCAAAATGGCTGTCGTGGCAACAATACTGGACTTCAGATCAAATCCATTTTTATTCAGGACCAACAACCAGATATGACAAGAAGTCTTTTAGCTAAAACTCCATGATGATATGACCATCCTTAAAGGAGTAGTAATAACAAGATTTTCAAGATGGCCACTGTGGCACCCATACTGAACTTCAGATCAGCATCATTTTCATTTTGAATAAAAAAAGACATGATGTTTTATGGGTTTTTTTTAGCAAACTCCATGTTGATATTATCATCCATTCAAAAGGAGTAGCAACAAGATTTCCATGATGGCTAATGAAGTGGCCATAATGGAAGACAGATTGGCACCATCTTCATTTAGGACAAACTAGGCATCACAAGAAGTCTTTTACTGAAAACCCCATGCTGATGTAACCATCCAATTGAGAGAAAACTTGATCCCTCAGGACCCAAGTGGAAATAAGTTTTTTTTCTAAACTTGTATGGGACAAGTATTGTTATGTTTATACTGCAATTGTATGTACATGCTGTGTCAATGTAATTTGCTTAATATATTATTACTATTTGTCTTATTATTATTTAGGACTGTATCTACAGTAGTCGATCCTCTATCTGCTAAGCCCATTCTCAAACCTTTTATATGAACCAAAGTTTACATGAATTGGCCAATACAAACATTGTTGCATACCTTCATTACTAAGATAAACATCTCATCTGTAACTTAGAGTGAACATATATGCAATAGATGTAGCTTACTTGTAAGTAGTTCATTAAGAATATCAGACTTGCAGGTTCGATCTCACTCCTACATATGCTTGAATATAGTGCAAAAAAGCATTCTCAAGTGCTCGAGTTAAAGAACCTATGAAAAAGCACAGAACTTTAAAATGCTGCATCTTTGCAGAAGAAGAATTTGCCAATAAAACTGATACTTGATCTAAAGGCTGTACTTTCTTAAACTAGGGTGATATAACAGTAAACACCACTGCAATGGTGATGCCTTCAAGGCACTACTTACTGTGCACAACATGTTCCCCAAGCCTTTTCACTAGCTGTCTTTGTTCCTCCTCCACCACACTGGTTCCATATATAGCTGCATTGCTTTCTGATATCCTGCGTAAAGTCTCCATGGACGCAATTGGGGTAGTTGGAGGTGAGACATCAGAGTCTCGTCTAGCCTGAGAGGCACTCTGACAAACTTGCACAAACTCCTGCAACAGATTGGATTTTATATTACATCATAACAGTAACAATAATTTATGATTCTGAGACACTTAACAATTATGATAAAATGAATTATCAGTAAGATGTATCCTCAACTGTCTCACTTGCGTCAGCCAGTAGCCAGTCAGACATTACTTTTATAATGGCAGAAGTATCATAATATTAAAAATGCAAAAAATTTTGCTTTAAAGCTTTTGAAATCCACACAACGTAATTTATAGCATTAATCAATGGTGAGACCATATATCAGCTAAACCACTGTAATTTTATCCACAACTGAAAGGTGAAGCAAACATTATCATGTCCGACACTTTCTCAGCTTTATGGTCAAGCACACAGACACTGATATCCCATCCTCCTAAAAATGACTAGGTCTCATCTGTTGGGATGTCTCAAAGGCCTAGAACCAATGATCAATGCCAAATGTAAAAAAAATTACAGTTCCAACATAAATTACTGATTACTGAACAGTGCCTGATGTAGAAAAACTTAGTCCTAACTATATTAGTCAATACTGAACACTGCCAAATATTTCACATTTCTAGTTTATCTTAATAGTATAAAACATTACCTTGAGGGAAAATGGCTGGGCAAAATCAACACGGACACTTCCAAAGTTGCTGTTGATAACTCTCCAGATGCCTTTCAAGGCACCCCAAAAAGTCTCCTTCACTTTGGGAACTCCCTACAAAAGACAGTGATGAAAAAGTTTTAATAAGAGACAACATTACACAAAATATCGTTTTTTTGCCATCAACCATATAACTAGTTAAACTGCCATTTCTTTTATGGCATCAACTGCACAACTTATTGAACTGTCAATATCTTTTCAGGCATCAGCTGTACAACTAGTTAAACTGTCCATATCATTTTGGCATCGACTGTATAACTAGTTAAACTGCCCAAATCTTGTTTGTCATCAACTGAATAAACACTTCAAGTCATAAAGTTTTCCATGTGTCACAAGTATTCCTAATTTTTGCCATAAACTGAACAAGGGCAAATTTATGCAGATCAGAGCTGTAGTTGCTGATGCAATGCAGGTTTCTTAGTTACATTAGAAAACCAATGCAGGATATTCACAAAAGCAATAAATCTGATTATTTTTCTATTAAAAGTTGGATGTGTATGCAGAAATAACTCACCATCTGTTCATTGTTGAAATTTCCTTCTAGTAAAACCTCATAGCTAATGCTGATGGGAACAATGTAGGCATCTTCTATTACACCTGAAAACAAAATCAATTTAGTTGAACATTAACTCTTCACCTTCTGCAAGTACTTACTGCTTTGCCTATAGGCAGCCTGCCTTCTAGCTGCTGTTTGTAGGCTGAACCCCAGAACATCATAATGACTGCCCAAGTGGGAGATTCCCAAGTTAGAGTACACGCTGTTTATATTTTTTATATTAGTCTTGTCCCATGCAAACTATGTAATTTAATGAAAACTAATATTTTAAACACTTACCAAAGTTTTGTGCTACTCATTTCCACCAACAAGAACATATAATCCTCAGGAATCAATGTTTATACTCACATTTTCATAATAAAATTATACCTCAAGATATCTGTTGTGTTTATAATGTATATTAGACTACTTTTCTCACCACTATTTTGCACAACTGGAATATTTCTTCAGGAAAAAACTGTAAAAAGAAACCTATCTCCCTTGCATTTTCATCTAAATTAAATGTTGGCCCTGAATCGGCTGTAAAGTTATCCACATGTAACGGTATAGTGTTCCGACAAGACAAGAACGTTGCACATTTCATCCTCAGATTCAGATAAATCTGAAATGTCAGGTGTTGAAACAGAACTTATACTAATGTCCGATCCTTCATCTTTAATCGGATCATTAAAAGCAATGTCATCAATTTCAAATCCTTCAAAACTTTCGTTGGAATCGTCATCGGAATACATGAATGTTGCCATTTTGTTTCACCTCGTTGGGGCATTAATAAAGCACTATACAGCACATGATGTAGAGCATTAATAAAAGCACTATACACTATTTGATGTGGGGCATTAATAAAGCACTATGCACTGCTTGATGTGGGGCATTAATAAAGTACTCTATAACACATGATGTGGAACATTAATAAAGCACTATATAGCACATGTCGGACATTAATAAAGCACTATACACTATTTGATGTGGGACATTAAAAAAGCACTATACATTACTTGATGTGGGGCATTAATAAAGCACTCTACAGCACATGATGTAGGGCATTATTAATGCACTATATAGCATGTCGGACATTAATAAAGCACTATACACTGCTAGATTTGTGGCATTAATAAAGCACTCTACAGCACATGATGTGGGATATTAATAAAGCACTATATAGCACGTTGGACATTAATAAAGAACTATACACTGCTTGATGTGGGGCATTAATAAAGCACTATACAGTACTTGATGTTAGGCATTAATAAAGCACTATACAGTACTTGATGTGGGGCATTAATAAAGCACTATACAGTACTTGATGTGGGGCATTAATAAAGCACTATACACTACTTGATGTGGGGCATTAATAAAGCACTATACACTATTTGATGTGGGACATTAATAAAGCACTATGCACTGCTTGATGTGGGGCATTAATAAAGTACTCTATAACACATGATGTGGAACATTAATAAAGCACTATAAAGCACATGTCGGACATTAATAAAGCACTATACACTACTTGATGTGGGGCATTAATAAAGCACTATATGCTGCTTGATGTCGGACATTAATAAAGCACTATACACTACTTGATGTGGGGCATTAATAAAGCACTATACGCTGCTTGATGTGCGGCATTAATAAAGCACCATACGCTGCTTGATGTGGGGCATTAATAAAGCACTCTACAGCACATGATGTGGGACATTAATAAAGCACTCTATAGCACATGTCAGACATTAATAAAGCACTATACACTGCTTGTTGTGGGGCATTAATAAAGCACTATACACAGCTTGATGTGGGGCATTAATAAAGCACTATACACTACTTGATGTGGAGCATTAATAAAGCACTATACACTACTTGATGTGGGACATTAATAAAGCACTATACACTACTTGATGTGGGGCATTAATAAAGCACTATACACTACTTGATGTGGGGCATTAATAAAGCACTATACGCTGCTTGATGTGGGGCATTAATAAAACACTCTACAGCACATGATGTGGGACATTAATAAAGCACTATATAGCACATGTCAGACATTAATAAAGCACTATACACTGCTTGTTGTGGGGCATTAATAAAGCACTATACACTGCTTGATGTGGGGCATTAATAAAGCACTATACACTACTTTATGTGGAGCATTAATAAAGCATTATACACTACTTTATGTGGAGCATTAATAAAGCACTATACACTACATGATGTGGGACATTAATAAAGCACTATAAACTATTTGATGTGGGACATTAATAAAGCATTATACAGTACTTGATGTGGGACATTAATAAAGCACTATACAGTACATGATGTGGGACCCTAATGAAGCACTAAACAGTACAGGCTGTTTATTGTACAACTGATCCAAAATAAAATTCTGACCATAATTGATGGTTTGAAGCAAGAAGTTTTACCTGCATTGAGGCTGTCCATAACAACAGACATCAGGCCTCCTTTTGGTGGCAAGGCCTTCCCAGATCTGCTCCGACTTCCCTCAATGAAGAATTCCATTGCTTCTCCTGCTCTTAAAAGTTCCTCCATGTACTGAAACATAAATACATGGTTATGATTCTCTTCATCCATCTCTACATGAACAGGCATGCCTCATGTTTATGGCATTCCAAAGCATGCCTTATGCACACAATCTCCTTTGTCCAAAACAGTTCACCCAAATTACTGGTTCTACCAACCACATGTATGACCCTTAGACACCACCATTTAGACAAATACTTGCAGTGTTCTCTGAAGTTTGCCTGTCAACTAAAATGCCAAAGGACCATGGGTGATATATGTCACTATCCAGAAATGAGGTAAGTTAAAACATAGGCTATATCTAAAATGTATTAACTTTTCATGATGAGGACCAGTTAGTATTTACACAACTTTGCTTGACAAGGACTCTAGAAAAATCTGATTTCAGATTTTATTTATAACTAAATTCCAAGCATGTTCCTAGAATTCCAAGAAAGATGAACCTCTCAAATATTTTTCAAGATGCTACAAAAGCATCATTATTAGATGTTTAAGAATAACATTGGCACCAAAATAATAAATGTACGGACAAGAAGTTAACTGTTTAATAAATGTAACAAACACAAGTATATTAATGTAAAATAAAGACCAGGGCTCGGGATTTTATTCCCAAGAACTTGTTCCTGGGAACAGTGAGTTGTAACAGTTACTCGTCCCTGTCCTCATTTTACTCAATATACAGTGGTCCCCCTCTTATACGGCCACCCATTCTGCACTGGGAAAGTGGCCTTATAAAACAGGTGGCCTTTCCAGAGGGGAACAAAATTTTTTGTAAGAAGTATATGTAATGTATGTTGTAAGAAAGCTACATTCTTCAAAGCATTTAATATCTTCATTTAATATCTTCATTTTAAAGTAACATTAATTATTAAAAGGTTCTTCTTATTATAGTAATAGACTTATTTCAACTGAATATGCATTAATAGTTCTTATTCTTGGCGTAAGCGTGATATGCGAGCGGGTGTTGTTGTCATGCACATTGCAAAACCATTCAAAAACGTCATTTAAATCTTGGTACATACATAATTCTCTTTCCATTTGCTCCATTTTCCCACTGCTGCTGAATAACCTCTTTATCGGTTACGATGTCGTTTATTTGAGTCTTTTCAACATAAAATTGTTTTATTCGAGTCTTTTCGACCTAAAATTGTTTGGCAAGTCCCCTCTCCCCACCTCACCCGATGTCGTCGAGTAGAATAACCGATTTTTTTCTAAAATAATCGTCTCCATTTACATGATGACATGTTAATGTTTGATAATGATTTATTGGGATGTTGCTAACTGTATGCGATTTAATTATGCAGACAAAACTTTTGCAGAGCGGATGAAGTGCCTTCTTCGTAAAGGAAACGATAAATGTGTTGTCACTTGATTTTTGGTCTTTGTCTGGTACTGTTTTGTTCAAGGTTAATTTTTCTCTGTGTGTGTCTGCACAAAATCTATTTTTAGCCTATGCTGACCCTGTTATGATCTTGACAATTATGTCCGGTTGTAATCATCAATGTTGCCAACTACAAGACTGATAAAACAATTTTTCTGCATTGAAACAAAATGCCATGTGTTTTTAAAGGCAGCGATCTTGTCACATGATTCATTAGTAGCAGTCTGGTACCCTATTGTTTTTACACTTCTTTACTCTAAGTGAGAGAAGCCAAAATGGCTTCGATATGTACGCAGATTTGACCTGCACAATAGCACCTCGTGGCCGTTAGGATTTGTAATCTTGACAATTATTGTCAGTAGTAATAGCCACTAATTATGAAAGTGAACAAGTTCAACATCTTACTAAGGGAAGCCATAAAGGCTATCAAACCATTTTCCCGCTGACTTGTGTATTGTACATTAATACACCACTACTCAGCTGTTACTACTGTTCAATAATTGTAATCTTAACAGTTATCAAAGCCACTAAACCGGACATCTCATGATAACACAGCAGTAAGTCTAATCGGATTACGTGTACTTACCTTTTTGTATGGATTAAAATTTGAGTCTTTCTCGGCTTTATGGAATAAAAGTGGTTTCTCGTGAGGCGTAAATGATATAATATTAACCTTAGTGGTACACGTACTTTAGTCAACACTTCTTTCAGTAACGAAAACCTTACATCGGGAAACAGAAATCGGATTACTTAACACACGTTATCAATAAAATACTGGTTCATGGATACATATTACAAAATAAAATGCGGCCGCTTCTGAGGGGTAAATTTTATCTTTTTGCACTAATATGCTGGCCGCTGGTCGTGTTAGCGGGGTGGCCTTTCATGAGGGGTACTTTTGAACACAAATTCGTTGGTGCCGATGGATTCTGGCCGTAAGGAGCGGGTGGCTGCTGGTCAGGAGGGCCTTTCAAGAGGGGGACCACTGTAGTACATGTCTCCCTAGACTGCTTATGGTTTTACTGAAGGACTACAGATACCTGATGCAAGCCTGATATTAAAATAGGTTAAAATCATGAAGATACGCTGTTGTAATATGATGCAGACTCGATATTAAAATAGGTTAAAACCATGAAGATATGCTGTTGTAATATGATGCAGACTCGATATTAAAATAGGTTAAAACCATGAAGATATGCTGTTGTAATATGATGCAGACTCGATAATAAAATGGGTCAAAACCATGAAAATATTGTTGCAATATGATGCAAGCACAATACTAAAATGGGTTAAAACTGATAATATTATGTTCTAATGCATGGCCCCTTAGATAAATATAATAAGTGGCAAGGCCTGCAACTCCAGAAATTGCAGCTGCACACATAGCGCTTGATTTTTCAGCATCATTTCCATTTACACTGATGCCTCTCTGTAATCATATTGTCATTTTAATGACGTGACAGTGCTCTTTTCAATCACATCTCTTTACAACTTAGATATGGAAGAAGTGACACAGAATGTAAAAAATGTTTGATTTTTATCTGGTCTGACAGTGTTTAGCAATCAAATTAAAAGAGAGATCTACTTATAATAAATAAACATCAATGCGAGTTCTGAAAGTCACAAGTATCATTTGGAACATGTCAGTATTAATCATAACAATCCCCAACACAAATTTCAATACTTATCTGACATCTTACTAAAAATAAATGAACTGGGAATTCCAAAGGTCACCAAAACAAACCTTCATTAGTGTTTGTCAGTTTTAATCAGACTGGTGTTGTGCCTTCCCCAGATAACTAATGTTTTTAAGAATGTACATCTTTATTAATACATTGTCACCCCAAAGCAATGTGGTCAGCAGATATTTATGTAATAACTTTTCACAAGAAAATTTTGTCAACTTGTAGATTAATTTATTAATTTCAACCATCTATATTTCCACCAACTTTAAAACTAAATAATCCATTTTAGTTAAAACTCCATTTTTGAGAGCTAATCAGTAGTGCTATGAAAGAGAAGATTGCTGACTGTCCAAATTAACTGAAATATTTCAAGGTCATGATTCCTATTAAATTCTGATCAAACAGCTATTGTCTTGGCATTATGTGCTGTGTAGATTGCAATGGCATGCACTTTGTGATAATTGGTCAAAATAGGCAGAGCTACTTACAGCACTTATTTTAAATTCAAGTTGGGAAAATTTTTTTGTGAAAAGCAATTTAGTATTAATAGAAATATTTGTTGGCATAGCAATGTATTCAATAAAGTAAAAGTTTTCTAAAATACTGGTGACTTGGGTCAAGTGTAACAAGTGTCTGACCAAACAAAAAAAAATCAACATTTTGACATTCCCTGTCTCTTCTCTGATGCGTAAAACGCATGGCAGCTAGCTGAAAGGGAAACTTTCTTCACATCGAAATGACACATAAATTACTGAAAAATTATCACTATAAATGCCGTTATCATTAAGAAACTGGGGCTAGGTATAAAATTGCAACATAACTTCATTTTCTGTACCTGTTTAGTATCAATAATGCAATAAGTACCTGTGTAACAAAAATAAGAACATGTTGGCTGTTTTACCAGCATGTTTTTGACTGACAACAAGTATGCAGAAGGTAACCTATAACTGATCCATGCAATGCAATGATGTTAAACTTCATCAAATGTTAGGGGTACAAAATGATTTATTCTTAAGGTGTAAATCAAAATATTATTAGTAGGTAGTAAAGATATACTCATCTCAGACAATTTTTAACCGTGAAAAATGATGATAAATTAATATTTTTGACACTTTACAAAGTAACAGTGACAACAAATTTGTTAATTTTACAAGTATATTAAACAAATTAAAACAAAAATTAACCTAAATGACCATATTTTTGAACAACTATCCTCTCCCCCCACCAAACCCATGTCTGCAACATTCAAACATCTATCCACTCCCCAACAAAACCCATGTCAGCAACATTCAACATCTATCCACTCTCCCCCCAAAAAACATCTGCAACATTCAAACATCTATCCCTGTCAATGTTTCAAAAACCAAGTAGGGAGAGTGAATAAAAACCGGAGATTGGGACCTAAAATTGGGAGGTTTCTTGCGACACTTTTTTTTTAGCACTGTCTGTAATAAATATTTACTGATTTTCCGAGTCTAATACTTGTGAAATTCTCAAAGGATGCACCATTTCTCCCTGTGACATGCCTTATTTTCCCCAAAAGACATGCCCTCTTTTCATATTCTGTTCAGCTGTGGCCAAACTGCACAACAGCTAAAGGTTAGTCTTATGTAAACAAACAAGAAAGCTAGCATGACTAATTAATAGTTAATCCATATTATTGCAATTATCTTGTGAAAAGGACTGGCCCTCTGACATAATTTGAATAAACCATGTTCTACAGTGTGTGTCCTGTAAGCACCAGCAATTAATTGGTAAATAAATGATGCCCTCTTTTGCTGTAAATATGTAGTCCCAAGCTACCATATAGGTGACAACTATTTTTCCCAGTGTTATATCCCGCTTTATTTCCTTATTCTCAACTCAAAAGGTATTTAACATCTTTTACTAAATAATATTCATACTGAATTATTGTGTTGAGGGCACATGAGCTGTCTGGTGTGTTTCTTCATTCCTTCTTTTAATTTAATGATGGTAATTACCTTTTGTATATACAGTACTGTAATGCCAGGTGTTCACTCGTGTAAGTTTCTTTGGTGGGAATAGAAATGATACAGCATTCACAGTGATCATTCAAGGGACTGAACCTAATTACAAACAATTTTATTGCTGTGGTTTATTTTTTGTTGTGCTTTATTTTCTGATTTTACTATTGCTGTAGGGTTTTAAAAAAATACATAAATTGACATGAAAAAAATGCTTAAACTTAACATTCTATTTACTAAAAAATTCTTTGTAGTGTGGTAATTGTTTCATCATGTGACAACAATATTCACAAGAGATAAAACAGAACATGGCTTCTGTGTATTGCATAACATATATCTATTTATGTAGGATTTTTTTTTAGGAGAAATGAAAATCAACAGACATAATGTAATAATCCGGAGTTCTCCGCAAAAATCTGGAGATATTATGAAATTGGAAGGTAGTCATGAACAACCCCAAAATTTGGGAGGTTTTTTTCCCAGTGTGTGAGCTGACAGGCATGTTATCCCCTCCCCTCAAAACCATGTCTGCAACATTCAAATATCTATCCCACCCAAATACAACTCTATGTCAGCAACATTCAAAACTTGTTCCTGAGAAGAAGAACAAGCAATAAATCATGCAAATCCATATTGCTGGTGTCTGATTACTACAAACTTCATAACCACAGACTGATTGATGAAAATATCACGACTGTGATAACATCTGCTCTACGTTTATGTGATTCAAATGAAGAAAACTCTTGCACTGCATGCTTCTTTTTGATATAAAGCAAAATACTACTCACTGAATGAAGCACAGATCTATAAATCTTATCTTTCTTGCCAACCTCTATGTCTAACTTCCTGCGGATGAAATAGGCACCAAGACCACTCATTAGTCTCCTGAAAACAGATACCAGAATGAGATCAATGGCATGCAATCACATATCCCTGCACTTCCTGGGTATGGCATTATGGGTATGGCTTGATTCCAGGGGAGTCTGTTCTGGATAGGTGTCTGATTTTGTCTTAGTATGTCCTACATCTATTATATGGTCTTAAGGTGGGGATCTCAAGTATCCAAGAGATGACCCAGTAATATTCCCCACCCCTGTGGCCAGAGCCAAGGATATAATCCTAAAATTGTTGCATATATTATATCATTGGCCTTGACAATGACGCAAACCAACTTCCAGATCTCCACCTACCATACATTTTTGAGATTTTCAAAAACTACCCAACACCTAACCTCACCTCAAAGTGTAATAACAATTTTTAATTTGTATGCTCAACTACAGACCACTCTAATCATATCCCAATGTATAAAATCTTTATCTATAAATGTACTGAAGGAAATACTTACCAAAAGATGGACAGAAAGGATGTACAGATGGAAGGAAGTATATACAGGTAGGACTATATAATCCCCACATCCTACAAACACGCTGAATAATATTTATATTTTCATAGTTTAAGACAACTTGGACTGTCTAGCACATATTGAATGCAAATGCTTTCTGTGTGTCTGTGTTGAATAGAATGTATAGGAAGGGAAAAAAAAAGTCAGAAATATGTACGGATAGTTCATGAAAAGATTAACAAAGAATCAATGCTCATGACTAAAAAAATGTGGAAGACAAAAATTAGTTGAACAGTTGTACAAATCGTAGACATATACAAATATACAACAGACACATGTGGGCCGATAACACTTGCCTCGCTAAACAACAGTTGACCATTTCAAGAAGCAGGCTTATGCAATAGTGTAAAAACAAAACTTACGTAAAAAATTTCCCCAACTCTTATATCATGTCAATTTTACCATTTTACTACAGTCTCATAAAAATACTTTCAATAGATAAAGCCATAAATAATATGCACAAATTTATAAGTCTTTCAAGCAAGCATATTGGGTTCATTTTTGTTTTAATGTTAAATATAAATTTCAATTTATGAGTAAAGGTCCTAAATAAGCAAAATGACATAAAATAATGCACAATACATGTGAGACCATATAAATGAAAAATATTTCAGGCACTCTAATACAGCAGCTGAAATATTAGCAACTCCCAAACTCTATTTCTCCAAACATATCAAACCTGCTTCCAAATATTTCAGGATTTCAAATGTGGGAGCATTTTAAAAATAATTCTGTATAAATTTATAAACTGCACAATTATGCTAGCTTTGTACATTTTCTCTAAAAATATTTCTTTTTTGTATATTTTGAACATTATTCATTTTAATTGCTAAAGTATATTATTTTGCTAATTTGTATCAACTGTTCTACTGAAATTCATGCATACTGCAATCTAGAAATTCTTTTGGGAGATCTGGTTTACATACTTTGTGCAATGAGAAGAACTCTGTGCAACCTCAAAACCCAATCAGAACATCCTCATATCTTTCTGATGTGAGTGAAGCAAGTTAATTTCTAAAAGGGACACGAAGATCATCTTAGTGGTACCTACCATATTGGTATGTTTTTGATGGCAAATATCCAGCTAGTGCAAGAATATGAAGAAAATGAAAAATGTTGTAAATAAAACTTGATGTTTCAACTATTAATGAAATACCTGACTTTAATTCTGAATGTTATTCCTGCAATTTTGTAATGAAAGAAATTAAGGAATCCAATCAACTTCAATAACCTGAAAGTATTGGTCATATTGCTATTAGTGATGATATGTCATCTAGACATCATGAAGCTATTAAAATGTGAAACCAACCACAGGCTTGGAGGCAGTTCAAAATAGCCATTGTTTACCTCTGAGGTTTCTTCTACCCTGTATTGGGAAAGAATGAGGATGTTTGAATTTCCCTAAACCCTTGATTCTCAAAAGTCAACATTATGGCTTACTTCCCTTGCTTTCTTTTTGAAAGAAAGAAAGCAGGTGTGGATAACACTCGTGACTAAACCTGTCCAAGCTCTTGATAATATAAACAAATGTTCAAAGTTTTGTTAAAACAGGATTTGAAAAATAAAGATTTCATTGTGGCAACAAACATAGTCAAACACATGCAATATCATCTCATCATTATCTGTGGATCTCACTCATTATATAACTTAACTGAGATTTGATAATATATTCATACATGCCAAGTTTAATCAGAATCAGGGAAGAAATATAGCCTTCAGAGTGGGAACAAGCTCAATGAATCAGATTCAAGATCATCTCATTAAAAAACAAAGAACTGGCTCATGTTCCAGCACAGTAACAAATAAATGATGATGGACAAGTGACTGACAGATGACACATGATGGACACTGGCCATACCATGCTCACTTAGCCTAATGACCAGTGAGCTAAAAAGTGAGAAAATGTAGCAGAAAGAAGTAAGGCAAAGGTAATACAGACCCAAATAAAGGCATCCTCAGGTTATCCCCGGCAGCCACAAAGGGAATTCTTATCTCATAATGCCACAAAATCCAGGTGACCAGGATGTAGTCCAGATGACTCTTGTGAAGAGGAAGGTATATGATAGGTATGCCTCGCTGGAATGAAACAAGAAATTCCAATTCTTCAAGCTCTCCTTTTATTTAGAAAGAAAGTAAAAAATCTTGAACAGTGACCATAATCTAGGGACTCAAACATTGACATCATAGTGATCACTATGCTGAACTTCCACAAAGAAAAAAATTAACCATCTCTATTCATGTACAAGTTGTATTCATCTGCAAACATTGATACAAGTTTTATGACATTAACAGAAACAAGTACCCAGTAATGAAGAATTCAAGTGTTAAACAGACAGTAGTTCATACACTCTACATCATCCTTATTACCCACCTCTGAAGCAGTTTTAATCATCTGCATCTGGCTTTTGTGAACCTGGACAGTATTCAGAATTTGTCCAAGAAATTGGAACAGAAACCATCCTGTAAACCTAAAAAAGAAAAAAAATGAGAAGGTCCCTAAAAACTTCTATTATAATAAGGTAATATAAACTTCAACTTTCATGTAGCATGATTCCGATTCCCATAAGCTTGCTTCTTTTAAAGATGATATTATTCTAGGTTCTTTTGTTTCTTTGTTTAAGGTTAATTTAATTCCTATATAATTAAATTTATGCATGTTTTGATATTGAAAATTCCTGTGTAATTTT
The DNA here is from genome assembly GCA_016617855.1 of Megalonaias nervosa. NCBI lineage: Eukaryota > Metazoa > Mollusca > Bivalvia > Unionida > Unionidae > Megalonaias > Megalonaias nervosa. Next base: position 46,994 of record JAECUM010022205.1, on the reverse strand, counting down.
CAGTTCTGTAGAAGTTAATGTAATTTCTATATATTTAAAATTATGCATAATCTGATGGTGAGAATGTAATTTTAGTTAACTGACAACTCAACTCAGCCGGGGTGTCAGGAAGATCAAACTGTCCACCAAATTTGGTCGAAATCAAGTAATTAAAGTGTTACTGTGTGGAACTGAAGTTGGTTCCACATTCAGGGATTATAAGTCAGCAAAACAATGATGCTGAATGTGGACAATCAACTCAACCAAGGTCTCATTAATACCAAACTGTAAACTAAATTTGGCTGAAATACAACCCCAAAAATGAGTTATTCTTCAGACATGACAGTGATTAGGTCCGACAATCAGGGGCTATTGAGGACACTGAATACTGATAAATCAAACTCAGCCAAGGTGTCCTGACAAGTTGCATATCAAATTTGGTTGGAATGAATAAGAGAGTTACTGTGCATAAATCAAAATGGGCATGTCTGACAATCAGATATAACTCTGCCATACAACAGTGCAGGAAGCTGAAACTCCAACTCAGCCAGGGTTTCATTAGTATCAGGTTGCATTTGAAATTTGACTGAAATGCAAAATTAATGAATGAAGTGGATCTGACAATCAAGGACTATAAGAATTATTAAACAGAATATTAAATAACTCAGAATGCTGACAACTATACTCAGCCAAGGTGTCCTGAAAATCAAGTTGTATACCAAAATTGGTTGAAATGCAATAACAAACAAGGGATTTATTGTGAGACTAAACTCTGTTAAAGGAGGACACAGCAGACAACTGAACTCTACCAAAATGTCCCATAAATATCAAGCTTCACACAAGATTAAGTTTAAATGCAATAATAATTAAGGGAGTTATTCTGTTGAATCGAGTGGGATGGACAGAAGAAACAACAGGCAGATGGAAGAAATCACAGGTCAAATATAATATTCCCTCATATTATATGAAAGGCAGGAAAGGAAAAAAAATGCATGCAATTAACAAATTATACTGTTACTATGGGCTGGTCCATTTAAACACACCTCAAGAAGACAGTTTATTTAAAAATATGTCATTACTTTGATTACTGAAAAAATTTATATGAAAATTACACAAAATTCTAAACTGTATATACAAGTTACTACAGGTTGAAAATACCTTCCTTGGGTCACATTTTTTCACGGAGTTTAAAGAAATCTAAAATGGTATAAAGCTCTTTACAAGGTACTGTCTACTTATTTTTAAAGAAGTCTGATACTAAAATTTCTATGGAAAACATGCCAGCTTCAAACAGGATTAATTTGATAATGTTTTGAACTTTCAGTTTCAGTTAATTATAAAATTTAAAGCATGCCATGGCAATGATTTGGTACTAAAAAGTAATGCACATTTGTCTCAACTGATAAAAAAATGCAAATATCTATTCATCAGTATAAATTCAATGAGGCACTCAGAAGTAAATAAACTACAGCATGCTCATTTTTGAGAAAGACTGTGTTCAGCATTTACTTGTACAGTGCATATGACCTATATGTTAATTTCACAATCAGTTAGGGCCATGTGCATCATGTTTTCTACAGCTGTGATTCAATATAAATCAAAATTACTCATCAATAAAATAAATAAGCAGCCCCTTTAGGCAAAGTCTTTCTCCTTACCTGATAAGATAGTTTGAGACTGATGCCTTCATGCCTTGTAAAATCTTCATAGCTCGTTTCTTAAGTTCACTGACCATCTTCTCTGTAAACATATAGAGATTTATATATGAAAGCTTTTCACCTTAAGTGCTGACAAAATGATTGATAAAAACTAGATTAAACAATGTCCACTGTGTTAAAATTGTTCCCAAGTTCAGTCAGCTCTACTGCAAAAATGGACTATAAGCCCAAAAAATTCTAAATCATTCCCAAGTGAGACATATGACCTCAGAACGGTGTACAATCAATGTTCTTGGATAAAAAAATCCACTGATCCAATTTCTTTTTCAGGAAAGCCCTTCTCAAACAAAGTTTTCTGCTACATAGTGTAGAGGTAAATGCTTTTCAAATCGACTGTTCACCTGCTACCTAGTGCAGACGTAAAAGTTTTTCAAACCGACTGCTCACAGTACTGTTTATTTGCATTCATCCTTTCAAAGATCTGTTTGCACCTCATGTAGCAATGACCTGAGCAAGCATTTGTAAACTGTTTCAAATGACGTTTGGCAATAGCTAATAACACAAATTAACATGCAACAGCTGGAATAGTTATCAAAGGGCAGGGTGTACCAACCTGCCTTGTAAAGTTTGTCATAAACTGCTAATCATTGAATAAAAGTGTACAATAAAAATGGTACATTATACACCTGCCACGTGGTAAATAGCATTATTAAATTTCTATATGTAAAATCTTCTTTGATTGCTCACACACTTAACCTTTTTAATCTGAAAACAACAAGTGTCTTCAGTCTTAAATGCAAGCCATCTACTAAAGTTTGGTCAAGGTCAAAGTCACAGAACTCAAGTTATTTTGCAAAAACCAGTTTTTTTCTTTCATTCATGGGGACCTCAAACTTTGACCTATTGACTTCAAAACTGACAGGTTTATTCTTGGTCATGTTTTGAGGTATAGTTAAAAAGTTATTCAGCGGAAAATGCTTTCAGCCCATCTGACCATGATCTCTGATCTTTCATCCCCAAAGTTATCTCCCTTGTCTCAAAATGTAAGCAATCAACAAAGTTTAGTCTGGGTAAGTGATGTAGAACTTTAGTTTTGTGAAAATCATTTCCTTCTTTTAGCATAAATGACCTAGACCTTTTGATCCAAATGAATAACTATCTTCCTTGACCTTGAAACATCACTGTGTCCTTGACATTTAACATTTTGACCTCCCGGTCAATAGATGTCTTTCCTATTTCAAGTGCAAGCCATTTGCAGTATACCAATTAAGTTATTTTGTGGAAACAGTTTTCCGTCTTTCTGCCCAAATTCTTAGTTTTCTTTTGTGCCCAAATGCAAATTTATGATGTTTGGTACAAGTAGATCTAGAACACCCGAGTTATTGTGCGGAATGAAATAGGGGACAGATGGATGGATGTACAGAAAGACAATATCATAACATGATATTCTCCACCTTATGGCAGGCATATAAAGTTTTCTGAAATAATACAACACTCATTATAATGGTATCCATATAATGAAGAACATAAGATACACAGGTGATGCTCACTATATGCCAATTTGATTTATGCGCTTTCATTTTGACACCGTTTAACTGAAGACGCATCATTCAATTTGTGTCACTGTGCTAATTTTTACGCCACAACTGGCACCATCTGCTGTGACTCATGTGCAGCTCATATACATATATGTATTAATCTGTTTGAAAATTATGCATAAACAATCATTACTTTAAAATCTACAGGTATAATTTGCCCAAGAACTTCCTAAATTTACAAGTATCCTATGCGAAAATTACTTTTGATTTACACCAATTTCAATTTATGCTATAACCCCAGGAACACATGTATGGCATAAATTGTGTGTTACCTGTACTAGTGTACCACTACATCCATGACCAAACCTGCCGTCTAACAGAAACCATTTTATAATGAAGTGTATTTGCTAACATTCTGAATAGTGAAGATGTTTTTACCATATGAGAATAATGGTAACAGCATCCATTTGAACAGTACTAACTGTGTAATTAACAATTATCACTTCAAATGGAAAAATGATTTCATAGAACCATGAAGGCCTGAATCTTTCTCAAACAAAATTACAATTTATATTCACATAAAAGTAAAATCCAAATTCAAACTGCAGACTCAGATCTGCAATAACATAGTGCAATGACAGATCTGGGTCTATGCAGATTGCTAGGACATATCATCGGAACAAACTAAATACAGCCTAATCTGCCAGCAGATCAGGTCTATGTTGTTTGCAGTTGGACCCAATTTATATATGAGTGCAAATGGTAAACAGAATTTGTTCAGCATATTGCAAATTTCTTGGAACGGCAATTCAATAGAAACTTTCTCACCATAATTTCATTAGTTACATTACTGGAATAATTCAGTAGGGAATTAACATGACAGTCATCACAGATACTTGTCTTTTGTCAATAACTACCACATACACATGCATATGAATCAGACCCTATTGCAAACTGCATAGACCCAGATATACCACTGCATAATGTTCCAGCAGATCTGGGTATATTCAGGCTGGAATAATCTGTAGAAAAAACAATACAAATCAAGCTCCAAGCTGACTGCAATTGGATCCAACATTTAAGCGTTTATATAAGGTACTTGCACATGAGGTCTTCAATGGAAGAAACATTTTATCATACAATATTACAATGCATGATTGTACATTTCACCCAGTATGCCATCATGGTCCATTCAATTTTTTGTTCAATTTCTATTTGGCACAGTGTATTCATTCTTGACATGGAAACAACTAACACGGCTTACTCATGTTTTCCACTGAGAAAAAGAGAATTAATACTTGTCACAACATTCATAATAAAACAGAAAAATTCTGCTAAGATAGAAAATATATTTAATAAAACACTCACTACAGCATCCTTCATATAACACATCTCCCATTATAAGGCAGGTATGGGCATGGATTCCATTTTATTATGCATTTACTTCATTATAAGACAATACATATTCCATGAGAAAAAGACTCACCATGTTTATCTTTTGAAAGAGCTTGCTGAACAGCATCTATCACTCTGAAATAGAAAGAAGGAGAAAAATAGGAGGAAGCAGATGTGAGTCGTCTCCATTTTGATAAAACAATGCTATCCGCTATGCTCAAAATCTGATGATCATCACGTAATGACATCACGGATATGATGTCACTCATTACCTACCTTATATACTCACTTATAAGTCGAGTCAAACTGCAAACAACAAAGATCCTGATCTGCCATAGTTTAATGTACCTGCAGATCAGGGTCTACAGTGTTCTACTGATAACTCCTAAAAAAACTTCAGAGACCCAGATCTGCCAGTGCATTCTGTGACAGCAGATCTGGGCCTATGCAGTCTGCAGTTGGATTAAACTTGTAGGCAGTATATAAGGTAAGCATAAATTAGTGCTCTCTATGAACTCAGGGAGAAATTAAAAGTAAAAGTGACAAAGTTGCAACTTCCGTCTCTTATTAAATAATGCACAAGAAATCACATAAATATACCCCAACTTCTCTCGATCCCAACCCCACTTCCTTCTAGTACAACAAGTATAACGACTGGTCAACATGCATCTTTTGATGATGATCCTAAAGCTTTAAGACAACGAAAGGATGGTAAATGGCACATCATACCCCATCACCATATTTAATAGTTCTCTATGAAGGCACAAGTGGGGAATAGTTGACTATTAGATGGAGATTACTGACCATTGGACCCTGATGGACTGGACCTTTGGTAAAAGTATATCCTTAAACTAAACCATTTTTTTTCCTTATTACAGGCTGGACAACCTGAACAAGACCATCTCATTAAGGCAGTCAGTATTTATCCATTAAGTTAGATCAATTTATGGTAAGGTGTAAGGAAAAATCATTTGCTGCTATTGCTGAACTGGAAAACATGCATTGGAAAAGTCCACAAGTGTGATCTGATGCAGCAAAGGCAAAACTGTGTTCAAGTAACAAGTTTGTGAAGCATGTTTAGACCTTAGTTACCTCCAGTTCAGTTTCAGAAACTGAAATTACAAACAAGGAAGGTCAATAACTTCTTGCTAGATCTCTCAAGTTAATATAATCTTTGTATTTTCTTTTATTTCACTTGCTGATTGTAATCATCTTCTCAGAGTGAGCAATACACAAATTGACACATGATGTTCAAACAAATGTACCTGGGATAATGACTGCCTTGCCTGCTGTTTTCCAAAAATAAGAATACACTAAAACCTGTCTTGTGAGACCACCCTTTCTGCCAACAAAAAGCAGTCTCTCAAGACAGGTGGTCTCTCGTAACAGGTTTGTGCAAGATTAATGTTTTTCAAGGTCTAAATGCAGCAGGTTAAGTGGAAATATACACAACTGCTGTACATGCATTTTATTCATTTTTCACAGTCCTTGTCAAAATAATGCAATCAAATTTTCTCAAAGTAATTTTATTGAGCAATAAAGATAATATATTTATGATAAAATATTTACAGGTATATCTGAAGATCATGTTAGCATATGAATTTCAGAATTGTTAAGGTAATATTTATTTATCCTGTCCATAAGTTAACTTGGTCCATAAATTTCTGACACATTTCATATGTAACACAAGAACTGCACTGTTAGCTATGATAACACTTGCTTTAGATAAATATGGAATAAATATTTACCAATGAAATTAATCAAAAGACAGAATAAACCCATCCAGAAACAAAATAAACTGTCAAAACCAAAATGCTTAATTTGCTAATGACATAACAGATTCACTTGATAACAAGGGGCTTGAAAGATCAATACCACAGTGAACAGATTGTGACATGGTGTGGGTTTTAATAACAGTAACATCAAACATGAACCTTTTACAATGAGAGTCAAGTCTGGTATATGATAATCACTTATTAAAGACAAGGACAAAGATCTCATTCATCCCAGGCATTACTGATTTACTTCAAAGACAAATAACAAACCTGACCACTACAAAGAAGCCCTTTCAAGAGAGTTCTCATTGGGAGCATTATCTTGGTTTTGCAGTTTTTCAAAAAAGATCAATAAACAATACAACCCTCTGAAATGACTATGAACATTTGTGACAGCTCCATTTAAATAAGCAATGATTACTAATAATGGGGACTCTGGCACTACATGGTGGTTAGTGCCATGTACTTTAGTCTGGTTTATGGGGTGTAGCATACAATGGTTACCTGCTCACATGTAAATTTTAGGACTCAAGTATTGCTTGTTTTTGTTTATTTGCTTTGTTTGTTTTTAACACACTCTCATCAAGATTTCTGGCTTCAAAGGATCATATCAAAACCAGTTGTAGTCATTTCTGTTTTGTGATACAGTCATGTGTAGTAGTGTTGTTTCAGAACAATCTGCACTTTATCTGCAGACACTACTAAGTGGCCGTGGGTGACAATACACAATGGTTACAATGGATTAAATAAAAGTCATAAGTGGTCATTTGTTTTGGCGAACTGGTTGTTCACAGCAGTGTCAAAATGCTTTTTACCAGAAAATCTTGGTAGCAGGTCATGTTCTGCAGGTGGTCGCTGACGACAGTGCATTTATATATAAAAAATTGATCCATGCATAGCAATTGTGGTTGTAAATGACAGACGATCGTGCATAGCAGAGGTCACTCAAGACAAGTTATACTGTATTTGTTTTTATACTTTTGTGATGTTTGAACTTTTTAAGAGGGTGACTGTCCCTTCTGCCATCTATACCTTTTCGATTGTCACACAATATATCACTAAAATGTCTGCAGTATGACAGTTTATAGTGACACTGTATGCATGATGCCCCAGTGCCACAGATATGTAGCATCATGTCCCACCCAGTCACATTATCCTGACATCAGACCTACCAGTCCTACCACTAACCTCTTCATGCTGAGCGCCAAGCAAGGCAGCTGCTAGTACAAATTTTATAAGCCTTTCATATGACTTGGCCAAGGTTCGAACCTGCGACCCCCCACATACGAGGTGGATGCTCTAACCACTTAGGCAACTGGAACTGTCTGCATTTAAGGTATGGAAGAGGCTTACTGATTTGCAGATAAGAAGATCAAAGATGTGACCCCCCACATACGAGGTGGATGCTCTAACCACTTAGGCAACTGAAACTGTCTGCATTTAAGGTATGGAAGAGGCTTATTGATTTGCAGATAAGAAGATCAAAGATGAAGGTCACTGTGACTAAATGCAAAAGGAGTTTTGCAGAATAAAGTTAGTTTTAGAGTAAGTTCTTTCACCGAACTTTGTAAATGGATTGCACTTGAAACCTCAAGATTTTCTGCTCTAAAGTTCAAAGGTAACAGTTTTGGTAAATCTAACAGCAGATCTGCCATGTCTTACTGAAATTCCCTTAAATTATGGAGCTGTGGAATGACAGTCAATAATACAAAAAGATAATCTTTTCAGTTAAATCCAGTTATTGGCTTGTCCTGGTTTAGTCCAGAAGGGAACCATACTAACTTTACAGAAATACCTCAGACAATTTAAACTACCCATAATTTTCTTGTAAAATGGCTGCATGATCAAGTTTTTTCTTACAGAATAACCTAGAAATGTTGAGTGACAATGGCCTTGACCTTCGACCTTTTCACCTCAGACCAAAAAACATTTTCATTAACCAAATACAAGCCATTAACAAATCTGGTCCAAGTCTGTGATGAAGAATAATGTTATGGTGCAGAAATGATTGATCTTATTGCAGTCACAGTGACTTTAACATTTGTCCTTTTGACACCAAAATCCTAAGGGTTTTTTCCTTACAAGTTTTTTAAAAAAACCCTATATGCCTATCAGATTTGGTCAAATTCTGTTGAATGGATTTTGAGAAAAAGCCTCTTACAGCAGACCGGCATCATTTGAATAAATTTGAAAGAGCATCTTGAGAGAATGCTTTCTGTAAAGTTTGGTAAGTTCTACTAAGAAGTTTTTGAGAAGTTCTTGTAACTGCAAATAGACAATGAATGACTATTGACAAATGACACACCATGGATAAAGGACAATAAAGTCACTTGGGCTTACAGTGGTACATCAAAATACAAGCTATGTTCACAAGATTCTGTAATACACAGCATTCATACAAATTGTGTGCTCATTCAGTAGCACGTGAGAAAGGTCAATAATTTAATAAAAAGAAAGTCAGGACATGCATGTCAACACCATTGCTTTAAAATGTGTGATCTTGACCAATAGGTCTAAACAGAAGAGCTAGCATGTCACAGCATGAATTGTCTTAGCTTCATGATGATTAAAGCAAAGTATGAATAAAACACACAAGGCATTACAAAATGTAAGCAAATGAAACACCATTAACCATAACCTTAAAGCAAATTTTCTATGACTGACCAAGGGGAAAGAGTACATGTCATATAATAAATATACACAAATGAAATTGTTTAAACCAAAACCAATTTTCTGACTGACCTTGACCCCAAGGTGAAAGGGGCAAGCATGCATGTCACCAAATGAATTGTCTTAACTTCATAATGGTTCATCCCAAGTATGAAGATCTGTCAAGGGGTTATATATGGTAATATAAGCAAATTAGGAAGCTTTGACCAAAGCCATGAATGCATATTTTCTGTGACTGTTACTACCAAATCAAGGTCAAAGGAGCATGTATGTCACCAATGACTTGTCTCAGCTTCAACCCAATTATGAAGAAGTTTCGGAAATATAAGCAAACGAAAAACCATATGAAAAAAAACCTCATGCATTTTTCTAATACAAACTGTGACTTTGACCATGTTAAATGCATACATGTCACCAATTTAATTGTATAAGCTTAATAATGATTCTTTTCAAGTAAAAACCAAATCAATCAAGGATCTTATGATATATTAGCAATGAAAAAGGCAGTGCCCAAAACCTAATGCCATTATGTATAACTGACCATAGCACCACGACAAAAGGAGCAAGCGTGCATGTCACCAAATGAATTGTCTTTGCTTCCTCTTGATCCAACCCAAGTACGAACACAACTTCAGCAAAAACCTTCACTTAAATGTTCTATACCCGTGACCTTGATTCCTTTGCCTTCATAATGATTCAAGCCAAATATGATGAAAATCTGAAAATCTATCAACTTACTTTAGGAAATAAAAGCAAACAAAAAACTGTAACCAAAACTTAAACATAAGCAAACTACTAATAATGACTAAAGTGACTGTTTTCTCTTTATTAAGTCTAAGAATGGCCAAGATTCTTTCATCCCAGTTTCTGAGACTTTCTCTGGATTATTAGAACCTTGCCTGCAGCACAATCTCCCAAACTTTTCACATAAGTTTATACTGTTCAATACAATTCATCTTTTCACAATATAAAATTAAATTATAAATGAGAGATGCTTTTACCTTTGACTGGTGAGTACTGCCATTGAAATATCAGTGTACTTGTGTGTGGTTTTACGGCTGAGACTGTAGGCTAAATAACAAAATCTCTGAATCAATGGGCTGTGGCCTCTGAAGAGATAAACAAAAATCATTTAAGTAAATTTGCCACCACCATACACATGCAGAAATATTCCAAACACTAAGCTTCACCTTGTTTTCTTGCAACCCATGTTGCTGTACATTAGTAATGATGTTGGACATGTAGTCCAGAGTGGTATCACATTTATATTCATAACTGCATTATAATGAAGTACACTGTAATGAGGGAGAGCTTTATGTGTGTGTGTGTTCTATTGATTTCATTCAGCACATGCTACCCTCTCTCTCTTTGATCAGAAGTGTAACAGAAAATTATACATAGGGTAAAAGTTGTAATAGTATATGCCAGAGTTTTGCAATAAATTCTTAACAAAATTACATTTTATATTTCTGCAAGTCAAATAATCTTACAATTCACACATCATTTATATTTAGATTTGCAGCTTAATACTTTCCTTTCAAGATAAAAAGATTTTCCGCAAGAGATGACCTATTCCTACAAGATCCTTCATACAAGTACTGGATCTCATAAAATGATGGTGCATTTAATCAATATAAACTATGCAACCCGGACAGTTCCAGATGTTCTGTGCACATTTGCAAGGATATACTTGATCAGTGTGACACTCACTCCAGCATAAGCATATCAATCAAATGCACCCTGTTACAGACTTGACAACTAAGCTACTCAATGCATTCTCAAAGGCATGATTAATGCCTTTATGACCTTCACTCATTTAGCATCATAAGTTTGCAATGAAAATATTATACTGCATTCAAAATATGCAATTAGTAAAATATCATTTTTAAGAAGTTCTTATCTAGACCTCAGCATATGCATTTCAACTAGGTTACCTCATTTCATGGGAGACATCAAGGATATTGCGCATTCCTAAGTTATTGGGTGCTGAAAGGTCTTTCTGAAATTAAATACATTCTATTATGACAAGCAAATGGAAGTAACTGAATAAGTATTACACTACAGCAAACCTATGTAAAACCATCACACAGAAATTTTCTGAGTTCCAAAAGATATGTACTGAACCATGTTATAATGAAAACCACTTCCAAAATTCTTTCACATTTGGTGACAAATGCAAAGCCTAGTGGATGCCCTGGAATCATCTACATAGTGCTATAAGATTATGGTCAGAAGTAATCGACTTTATTGTGATAGACAATTATGGTCAGAAGCAATCATCTTTACTGTGATATAAGATTATGGTCAAAAGTAATCATCATTTTTATACGAGATTATGGTCAGAAATAACCATATTCATTATTATATAAGATTATGGTCAGAAGTAATCATCCTCACTATAAGATATGGTCAAAAGTAAACAACTTTATATTGATAGAAGACTATGGTCAGAAGTAATCATCTTTACTGTGGTAGAAGACTATGGTCAGAAGTAATCATCTTTACTGTGGTAGAAGACTATGGTCAGAAGTAATCATCTTTATTATAATAGAAGATTATGGTCTGAAGCAATCATCTTCACTATAAGATATGGTCAAAAGTAAACAACTTTATATTGATAGAAGACTATGGTCAGAAGTAATCATCTTTACTGTGGTAGAAGACTATGGTCAGAAGTAATCATCTTTACTGTGGTAGAAGACTATGGTCAGAAGTAATCATCTTTATTATAATAGAAGATTATGGTCTGAAGCAATCATCTTAGAGTACCACGATCAGAGCACTCCTCTCCCCTGCTCTCTACCCTACACTGGCTATCCATACGATCCAGAATTAAACACAAAATTTGTTCTCTGCTATGTTTCACTGACAGGCTCCAGTCCAACATACCTATCTGACCTCACCCATGTGTACACACCTGCAAGATACTTACGCTCCTCTTCTGACACTCGTATTCTCATTATTCCCACTATGAAAATGAAATCATATGGACAATGCTCTTTTGCATACCAGGACCCAGCAATGTGGAATGAATTGCCCACTGCACTTAGACACAAAGACACAGTGATCTCATTCAACAGCGCTCTTAAAACTCACCTATTTCAACTGCAGGAACAGACTTAAAGATCTAATAATGTATCCTTATAATGTATCCTTACCTTAAATATTTACAGCATGTTTTCTGTTTCTAATTTCGTGGTGTTTGTTTTTATTTTTGTAATCATATCATTATATTTGTTTTTTCTAAGTGTTGTCAAATGTTGTAAAGCACTTAGAGCTTCTAAAGATTAGGCGCTATACGAAGTCCTCATTATTATTATTATTATTATCTTCACTATAAGATTAAGGTTAGAAGTAATCAACTTTAGTGACGGAAGATTATGGTCAGAATATTACAAAAACTCATCTGCAGTAGCATCCATGACTGCATCCCACAATTAAATATTAATAAAAAAACTTCAGACCACACAAGATGTAAATAAGCTCATTATCAGCAAATATATAATATTTCCAAAACTGTGGATGAAACAAACACGGTTTTGGCACTTCTAACGATTGATTTTGTCATGATGTAAAAGAGAAGATTTCAAGCAGACATACTTGACTGTTTGGCAGCAAATTACAGCATTGTCCCATAAGTGGCCTTGTTTTCATGAAATCATCGGGAAGAACTGTAGGAGTGGTCTTAAAGATTGCAATGGTATCATTTCTTACCTGCAGAAAAAAATAAAAATAAAATGAGTAGATTGTTTACTTGCGATTTTTAATTCCCTAACCACAGGAACAAACTATCTGATTACACAGAAATGTAATTAAACAGAGCATCAAGTCCATGACATCTCAATGACTTTAACCTTTTAATCAAAGCATGAGGTCTTGAATTAAACTTACTGTGCTAAAACCACAAAAGTCTGCAGTACTGAACTATATTTACTGTGATGTTCCAAAAACCATTAGATCTTTTTACACTCCAAATCAAGTTTCTTGTTTCTTTCTTACCTTATGTGCAAGCCATCCACAAACTTTTGATCAAGTAACTTACTCTAGATCAAAAGTTATTGAGTGAACCCATATTTCTTTCAGTGACAGTGAAAATGGCCCTTGATCTTTTGACAATAAAATCAAAATACCCATCTTTTACCACAAATGCAAGCCCTCCATAAATTTTGGTCAAGTGACAGTCTCAAAATAATTATGCCAAAAAAAAAACATTTTTCTTGTTTCAGTAACAGTGACCTTGACCTGTGACTCAAATTTTATAGACTTCTTTCTTACCCAAAAGTGTAGCCAAATATAAATGTTCATGAGTGTGTTTAGTCATGAATGGAATTTATTGTGCAAAAAAGCATCAGTCTTCCTTCAGTCAGTGACTTTGACCTTGGCCTTTAGACCACAAAAATGACAGTCTTTATTTTTTATCCAAAGTGCAAGTCATCCACAAAGTTTGGTTCCAGCCTGTGATATACAGCCACTGTTCTCTCATTCACATTGACACTGACCTTTGACCTTTTGACCCCAATATGGATAAGCTTCTTCTTTATGTCAATTACAATCCATCTACAATGTTTGGTCCCAGTATGTGTTGTAGAACTACTGAATTCTTCTTTCAATCCGTGACCTTGACCTTTGATAGTAAAATCCATAGGATTCTTCCTAACTCCAAAGAAAGCTATCTACAAAACCAAGTGATGAAAGATAATGCGGAACCTGAGTTATTATGCTAAAAAGAACAGGTCACAGAATCGTCATACATACTTATAGATGTATAAAAATTAAAAATACACAGCTGACTATACCACATGATGGAAGGACATGGGTAACACTACTTGCCATTACCACTATCATGATGGAGCATAAAACAAGAAATGTGTCAATACAACATGTATAAATGGGCCATCATAATACAATTAAAAGGTAAAGATTCAGGTAAAATCCCATGGATATAACTCCACAAACTACTGTCATAAAACAGTAAAATTACAGGTTCGAGTCTCGGATTTGGTGAATGTGGATATGTGAGAAAGCTTGCCAGTAGCTTCTCGTGGGTCGGTGGTTCTTTCCGGGTTTTTCCCGGTTTCTTCCTCCACCATTAATACTGGCCGCCATGTATAGCCTATCGTGTGCTGAAAAATGGCGTTAAGCCCAACAACAACAACAACAACAACAGTAAAATTATAAATTAATCTATATCTTAATGTCATGACTTGTACCAAATTTGGTTTCCGTGAAATCCTTGAATTATGCAAAAACAAAATTCTCATGAATTGAATGTCAAAGTTCTCTGTCAAGCTGAGGTTATAATTCCTGTACATTTGGCTGGAATATTTTGACAAATCAAATTTGACCCAGGTCCTTTTAAATGTAAAGCCTAATGCAAAATTTTGTTGGAATCTATAAAGTCCTTCTTAAAGTTACTGCGCTGAAATGAGGCCATAACTGAAGGTCAAGTATTGATAAGTAGATCTCGATTATAAAATGCATCAACACACCAATTATCAGGAGTGTCGGTGAATTAATCTTCTATTTATCAGTAAAAAAAACCCACATGTCATTGTCAATCGCTTAGCATGCTTTTACAGAAGTTTCAAGCAGTCATTGTAAACATTAATGATCATGTAAAAACCAGATTTAGACTAAAATGATCTTGACCTACGAAGTGCTGACCCTTTCTACTCAGCAGAAAAGGCATTAAACACAAATCATTAACTGCCTGCCCAGCTAGGTCAATCCATATAGAAGCTTTAACCTGTTTGGAGTCAAAGTGAAAAGAAAAAAAGTATGAGGTGACGGATACTTTATTGAATTATTAACAGTAATATTATTACCAAGTAAACAAAAATGCAACAAGAGAACAGCTCTCTTGTGAAAAATTGCGTCTCAATAAACATCAATTTCAAAGCTGATATAAAACTGTATATCATTAGAAATTATTGTAAATATGACCATAAAACTGACAAAATATGATCAAAGGATTAAGTATAAAAAAAATGCTTATAATCTTTCAGCATAAATCCATGAATAATGATCCCAACAAAACAGTCAGTAATCTACATCAACATCAAATTCAGCCTCATGTATTCTCCTTATTTCAGCTGAAACTCTCTTCTGTATTTGACCCTGTCATATTTACAACAGCATTTGTAACTTCTCTATTTGTTTCTCTTTATTTTCTACACATTTTGCTTCTCTTACAATGATGAAAACCCATACAAAAACACTGGACACTGTTCACTTCTGTGTTGGACACGAGTAAAGTGTCATACTATGATCTTACATAATGAAAAAACAAGGTTACATGATGTTTGACAGAATAATTGTACTTTAATAGTGTAATGTAATAAACATATTTAATAACTATTTTATCATATGTGTGATATGCAAATGTCTATAAAACTGGACAAGATCAAGATGACAGCACAGCATTTCAGCAGGCCTTCATTTCAAGTAAATGACGGAATATTTTAACAATGGTCTTGTTATTGTTAAAAAGTGTGCATGGTATACATGTGATTCTATCAGCAGCAGGCCAAAAATAGTTTTAAAGACCATCCATCATACTTACCATTTTATAGTTGAAATCAACCACTTTTGAAAAATAAAAGTCTTTTTTAATATACAAAATTGAATAAAACAATCCAAACACAGATTACCCGGTATTATGCATTTTATCAATACATTAGAGAAATCAGCTACATCTTATATCGGGGGGACCAAAAATGTTCTACCAGTAGAACAACCAGGTTGATGATGCATGGCAGAGTAATGGGATTAGAATTGTTTGAAGAACAGCTAATATGTGTACTCGACAAGCTGTTAATTAATTACCTAATTGTCATAATTTTGGGAGATTATGGCCAATTGCAGGATGTTTTCTGAGGTGTTATAAATAATGAAAGAGAGTAAGTCCATGATGTCTTTCAAGCCTTCAATAAAAGTTGGTCAATCTTTGGTGGAAGGGAGATAAATTGGAGAGAGAACCATAAAATATTATTTCAGCAGAAACTAGAGTATTTTGATTTTTTGTCTTGTTTAATTATTATTGCATTTTTCAAGATGCTTGATGACTTAATGTCAAAATGCCAAGATGTGTGCTTTCTCTCAATAAACCACCAGATTAAAAATACATCAAGTTCAACAATGCTTGGATATCAGAATTTGAATGTGTACCGGTGAGTAGCAAACATCTTAAGTTTGTACTGCATGTTTCAAAGGTATGCATCTTTTGTATTTCATAAACTATTTGAAGTTTTCATGAACATAAATCAATGTAAAGTCATAGATAAAACACCAGTAAAAATTTAATACAAGATAATTTATTTTAAAATTGGAATAAATTATTCCTAAAACCATAAATACATTATGTATTATTTCATTACTCACTTCAAGTCTAAATCAATCTCTACAATTTTAGATTTACAGTGGTGAAACTTGCCAACACAATTTTGGATCTGAGCCATGAAAAACTGAATGCCCTGAGGTTACAGCTCAGGAATATATCTCAAGTTCAAGTCAGGAACTTCCTCCTTGTGCTGAACATAGCTAGGAAGAGCACTGGTGAGCAGTCAGCAACGTTACAAACCCGGCAACAGGAAAATTGAAGTTAGAACTTCTCTGCTGGCTAAGCTTGGTTGTCCCGTCATTACCCAATTCTAATGCTGATACATAGAGGATATTCTCCATTCTTTGCAAATTACAAACTGATTCAAGGGAAAATCTCGACCAGAGAACCAACAAAAGCCTGTTATATGTGAAGGTTAATAATTATAATAAATTTCATCAGTGGTGACAACACTGTAATCTTGTGAAGGAAACTAAAAATGCTACTAGTTTTTACCAAAAAAATATTTGCGGTGAACTATATGATAAACAACTCTTCCTTCATCATTAATTGACAACACACTGACTCATATTAATTAATTATTACTTTAACATTTTCAATCAGAATCAGAATCGGATTCATGTTCAAAACTTGCTGTTTTATTATAGCATGAAAAGAATGCATATTCTGGCAAAAACTGCACCTGTTTTGTTTTCAATCCCTTTATAATATACAAAATTTATTCCAGTAAAAAAATCTATGGTTTAAAATCTAATCTACTGATAATTTTTTTAAAATCTACTGGTTTGAAATCCTGGTTTTGTCCCATGTTTGGCAAAGCAATATGATGTAGAACAAAAATGTATTTTATCACAACATTAGAGTTACAATTTTTAATAATCTTATTTTTATCAGTAAGACCCAAACCTATATAGTCTGAGAAAATCTTTGGATTTCACTTGCCCTGGGCAACTGGGCAACCATTATTGGAAAGCACTGAAATAACAACAACAATCAGCTGATACAAACTAGAGTAATTTTCTTGTTTGTTTTCTTGTTTATTTCTTTTTTAATGAAAGTCATTGTTCACAGAATCTGCTTCAGATGTGATTATCATTCACCTCTAGAAGCCACATTTTACTAGGTGAAAGTCACAAGCTTGAGCAGCCAGTGGTCAACACCATTACAAGTGAATACCTTGATTAGCCACAAGAGCCAAGACCAGGCATAAAATTCATGCAGTTCACTCTTCCTGCTCAGTCACATATACAATGCAAAGTCAACCTGGTAAAAATAATTCACCACAATACAGAATATAAAGCATTTAATACAAAAAGTTTAGCACCAAATAAACATTTATTCCTACATCCAAATGCACTGGTCAGAAGGATAGTATCCCGATTACATACCCAAAACTTGTGCGGTCATTAATTAAAAGTAAAATCTCACAATGAGGTTTCCTTTTTGCAGGATGTTGCAGTAATAAAGATGCATCTCATGATCAATTTCTAGCATAAACAGTGCCAGAAAAATGAATACTAAATACAAAAGCATGAAATATGGGCCACAATGACCTACTTTTGAATTAAGAAAGTAGTGCTCATCAAAATGTATCCACCCACCAAGTTTCAGGATTCAAGATAGGATATTATGTAGGTAGAATTCAAAAAGCAGTCACAAGATACATGCAAAAATAAAACATAAGCATTTAAATGTGAAATGTAGACAGGTCATTGTTGCTATATGGAAGTGGTACTGATAGAGATTTATACAATGATCAAATTTGATGATTCAACAATATATAGTAAAACACAATATTTAATCAATGTCTGTGCTGTGTGAAATATGGGTTACTGCTATTGAGATAAATCATGTTTAGTGTTCATCAAGATGAACCCCCTCATTATTAATGATATAATGTCAAGTTTACCACTCTGGTGGCCTATGTGGTTGGAGCATCTGCCTTGATACGTAGCCCAGCTGAGTCATAACAATGACTCCTAAAAATGTACTAGCAGCTGCCTCGCTTGGTGCTCAGCATTAAGAGGTTGAGGTTAGTATTAGGACTGGTTGGCCTGGTGTCAGAATAATGTGACTGGGTGGGGACATCATGCTACATGTCTGCAACATGATGTCACAGTGCCAGACATCACTATAAACTGCTACACTTCAGACATCATAGCGATATGACCAAGATGTTTTAAAGCTATGTTACAAATCTAAATCACACACTCAAAGTGTGACAAGTTTCATTATTAATGGAATAATAGTATGATAAAGGAGGTAAGAACCCTATGCGATTATGAGCTAAACACAGAAAATTAAAGTAAGCCAGTCAATGTAAAATTTAGCCTGCCCCCTCGCCTCCCCCATGTTCTACTTCAATAATAAAGGTGTGATACTAATAGAGATGTATAGAATCAAGTTAATTATTGCATGATCACTGCTTGAGACTGAAAAAAAGTCTGTGGGAAGCCTGAAATATGTTTCATAGCCACCTACTTTTGTGAGTTTATTAAATCAAGATTCCCTGTGTTACAAATATATATATATATATATATATATATATATATATATATATATATATATATAAAAACCACAAAAAACCTATTTGGCCATGAGCTAAATACTGCAACCTAACCTAACACAGTAAACTCTGAGGTTACAGTGACCTCCTTCTGCACATTTAAAGTAAATTTTTAATTGGCTAAAGTTACAACACTATGATCTCAACATATTCCATGCTTTTGATAGGGGAGGACCTCAAATCTCAATACAGCTGTCCAAATATGGAATAGTCAGAGAAAACTTGGACTAACCAATCCTAGTGATAGTCCAATAGATCTTCTCCATACTTCATAAAGGTGAGAGAAAAAAAATCATAAAAAATGCAAAACATGAGCTAAATAAACATCAACCTGATTTCACATGCAATGAAAAGATGCTAACTCTTTTAGTCTGATGGAAACTACAGCTCTTACATACTGCTGCCATATTGTTCCATACATTGTTTTTTCCCAAATCCAATATTCCAAGCATATGCAACTCTGCCCCCAATCCCCACTTGTACAGTTGGTACCAATATACTAGGACATCCATTTCTGTTTGCTAGCACTGCTTTTTCACACAGTACATGCCTTCTTACAAAATGTTGAATTCATCAATGATAAGACCTTCTTTTGTTAAGAGTGTGGTATTAATCGAAATGCACAGGAGTCATGTACTTTGGTAATTCTAGTACGAACATTGTGTGAAATATAAACTTTAAACTCACAAGTTTAACCAATTTATTCACGTATGAAATATAGATCTATCTCAATATCACACTCATAGTTGTTTAGTTGAACTCATGACCAAATAGGACACCCTATATATTGACCAAGTCATTCAAGTGTGACATATAGGTCACAGTGACTGACTTCTGTGATGAGGTTATAGTTATGAAGATGCATCCCTAGGGGCCCCGAGTGGCCGAGTGGTCTAAAGCGCTGATCATTACAGATCACTGCCATCTCACCTCTGTCTGCGTGAGTTTGAGGCCGGGCTCGGCTAACATGGGTACATGAGAAAGTCTGCCAGTAGCTTCTCGTGGGTCGGTGGTTCTTCCCGGGGTTTTCCAGGGTTCTTCCTCCACCATTAATACTGGCCGCCATGTATAGCCTATCTTGTGCTGAAAAATGGTGTTAAACCCTATAACAACAACAACAACAACAACAGCATCCCGTCACTAAGTTTCACGATTCTAGGTTCAACATCCTGCAAGCTAGATCTAAACACTATACAGTTACAAATCTGAATCTCACAAAGAATTTACATATGCTAAGGAAGCTCCCTCAACCCTCTCTCAAGGTGCTGGGTGTTTTAAACCCACCCCAAAATGTTGTCTGAGATGCAGCGAAGCTGTAATATGTACATTATATATGCAGATCCTGACACTCACACTAAAATTTTGCTATAATGGCACTTTTAAAACATTAGCTATATGAGGGTGGGCCTACAACTTCAACAATATAGGTCAAATGGACCAAAAATGTAAAGTTCATGGGCCATATATAGAGGATGTTTTCTTTAATACCGGATATATTTCATCATGTGGTATCAAAACCTATTTTAACAAGTGGTAAATCCACAAGTTAAAATATATCATTTTTGATACCACATGATGAAATATATCTTGTATTAACGTAGGTAACAAAAGTTTTCTTTTTATTATATACCAAATTATTAATATGTAACTGTAAATTTGACAGGTTTATATGGTATCACTGACAGGAACAGTTTAAAAATTTTAAAAAAGAACCTACCATATATACTCACTTATAAGTCAAGTCAAACTACAACAACCAAGATTTGATCTGCCATAGCTTAATTCACCTGCACATCACTTCCACTAGTCTGATTACCCCTTACAAACTGCACAGACTCAGATCTGCTGGCTCATTTGTGACAGCATATCTGGGTCTGTGCAGTTTGCAGTGAGACATATGTACTTGGCACAAGCTGGTCATTATGGCCATGTAAACTGGAAAACCCACTGGAAACCCCTGACCATGCATTGGCAACTATTTATGCCTGAAAATGCTTGAACTAAGACCAAACCAAGGTTTGCAGAGATACCAAGCAAGTGTATTACTGCAGTACTATCTATGGCCCATCAGTAATTTTGCTTGAATTAGCGAGACTGAAGTACTTACAGTTTCAACTGGGATGGCAATTACCCTCTTCTCTCGTGTGCGTCGATGCTTTACTAGCTGTAAGTTGTCTCCATATTTAATTCTCCATTTTTGTTTACCATCTGTACCTTTTCTGTCAATCTCTTTGCCATTTACCTGGCTACCATAATCACTCCTGTAGTGCCCTCTTGGCCCTTTCTTCTCCCACTTGGCATAGACATTTTCCAGGTCTGGCAACATTGATACAACTCCAGGCATGTCCAAATCTCCAATTGAAGGTTTACAGGAGGGTTACATTTCACCCTGGAAACAAATTGCAATAATGGTTCTCAAAAAACAGCTGCTAAACTAGCATATAATAGAATTGCCATAACAATCCCAGATGACTACAAGTAATGGAGAGTTAACATTTCTGCATCACAAACTTAGGATCTTCAAAATTTATGTCATAAAATTAGCACAGTTTCTTCACTGCTGAGCTTAAATTACAGTTCCATACAGTAGGAATAGGTGCTATCTGAGGTAGGTACATGTAGTATCATAACAGGGACAATGTCCAGGTAGAGTTAAGAATGGCCTGGTTCATGGTCAGTCTAAGTCAATCTTTTGGACAAAATGCAACCACAGGTTACCTGTTACCATACAACAGTTTGCAAGTTTTGAGTATGTGTATCAAGCTGATGATATTTTTATGCTAACCCTATTCATGAAGGGCAATTTCAAGACAGAGGACAAAACTTGACCTAGCCTTGACTTGCTTTCAAATATTAATGAACCTTCAGGTCAACTCTGGGTCAATTAAGCAGATTAATTAAGCTAACCTACTGAGAAATCAATTAGGGTGAGATAAAAACAAATGTACAGGACTTAAAGTAATATGATGCTATTATTTCCTGACAGGCATGTCAATGTAAAACAATGCACTGTAACATCACTTGTCATAATTTCATAACAAAAGTGTTGAAATGACAATCATTTGGGCCTTTATTACAAAGGTCTGCATGTTTGTCACCTGAAAAGTCAATTTCACAATCATTGCTGATGCTACACAAAAATATTCCAACCAATATCATGTAAACACTTTTTATGTCCCATTAAAACCGATACCATGTCTCATTGTAACTAATACCATGCAAAACAATTTTCAACCATCTCAGTATAACCAATACCATGCACTTTTCAACCATCTCATTACAACCAACCAATAACACGTCAACACTTTTAAACCATCTCATTATAACCAATACCATGCAAACACTTTTCAACCGTCAAATTACTGCCAATACCATGCAAACACTTTTCAACCGTCAAATTACAACCAATACCATGCAAACACTTTTCAGCTGTCAAATTACAACCAATACCATGCATCACTTTTCAGCCATCAAATTATAACCAATATCATGCAAAAACTTTTCAACCGTCAAATTACAACCAAGACCATGCAAATACTTTTCAACTGTCAAATTACAACCAATACCATGCAAACACTTTTCAGCTGTTGGGTTATCTCACAATTCCAAAATGAGGTGCTCACTGATGGGAGATTTACAAACAATCAAAATGTCAGAAGATGAGAAGTGTGTGTGTGTGTATTATATATATATATATATATATATATATATATATATATATATATATATACATATACACATATTTTTATATAATAGTCTAGGGATTTACAGTGTTTAGATGTCAAGCAATTAAAAGAAATCTTAAATCCTCAAATCTGAACAACGATAGTGTCAGCGGACAAACTGTCATACTAGTATGTTGCACCTATGCCCTAATTTGCAGAGAAAAGAATGCCTCGCAGTTAAAATAATACGTGTAAGTGCGATACTAACATCCAACATTTCACAATCTGTTACAGCTCTCTGAAAACACTCGATGGACTGGAGACTTTTGTTAAAAATTATCAGAAATGAATTTCCATCAGATTTATGACTATTTATGACTATTAAGTAGAGAAAACGAAAATAGTGATGAAAGGAGCAAATTTTGAAAAAAGAAATTGCATTTGCATTTTTTGCTGAAAGGCATGTCAGATTAAAGTTTCAAGGAAGAGACCTCAGTTGTGTAAAAAAGTGATTGCATCCATCAAAAATAAAATACCAAAAACTATAGAATAATTATATTTTAAATTAAAATATCTTAACTACAGAATAATATTATTTAAAATAAAATACCCAAACTACAGAATAACGTTATTCAAATTAAATTACCAAAACTACAGAATGTTATTTAAATTAAAATACCTGAACTATAGATAAATGTGGGGTTTTTAAAAAATTAAAATACCAAACTATAAAAAAATGTTATTTTAATTAAAATGCCAAACTACTGAATAATGTTATTTAAATTAAAATACCAAACTACAGAATAATGTTTATTTAATCAAAATACCAAAATTATGGAAACGTGCTTTGATAGCTAAACTGCATATACCTGTAAACATGATTTGACAAATATTTAAACTGAAAAACAACTTGCTTAAACTGGTTTGGTGCAAAATAAGATGAAATACATTCTAAAACAAATTTTTTTGAATAAAACCAATTTCTAAGAGAAATTTTTCATTTGCTTGTCTGTGTGTGTTATTTATTTAAAAAAAAAACCCATTGGGAAATAGGTTTATTATTATTATTATTATTATTATTATTATTATTATTATTATTATTATTATTATTATATTCAAAATGCTCATATTTCTTTATCAACACTATATGTAGATGTACATATAGTGTTGATATTATTCAGACTTTCCAATGCTGATCTCCACCACATCACAGCTTGCCCTTGACACTGCTTATCACTGTTCTCCTTCCACAAGACCAATGAAAATAGTACACATGTACCAAGTCCAAGTGATTCCTATTAAACCCCATTTTTAAAAAATCTTTTATGCTATTGGCATATGTAATTAGCCAATAAAGTTTGGATTTTGTCAGAAATTTGTTTCAAAAGGTTTCTTTTTGTTATCTATATATTTGCAAACTCTTATCTGTAGTTTTTGTGTAATACCTCAATAGCCAATTTTTACCTATTAACAGCCACAACATGCATGCACATTGCATGATTTATAAAAGAATCAAAACTATATAGGAGTGATGAATTTTGAAAACTGGTTTAAACCATAATCCTGTGTAACACAACACACTTTTTGATTTAAGAGTATAAAACATATTGGAATAAAATGAGAGCTGATTACAATGGAGAAAAGACATTCCCAAATTATATTTTTGCCAGTCCAAGTGCTGTGACACAAGCCAGGTGCTATCTATATTGCATGACCCATGGGATACATCCTGCAGGACAATTTCAGGTCAAGAACAGTAAACAATGCCAGTGCACAGTATGAGGTCAAACTTGTCTGTAGTAGGAACCTTGACAGAGAGCACTTTTTGACAAATTTGATACTGGAGACAAACAATAAAGACTGAGCTGAATAAAATATCTTGTACATCTTAACTAGTGTGGTTCAAAAACTTTGCTACACTCTGTGGACTTTGAGACAAAATGAAACAAGAGTCCATCAAAGGGACTGACACTGTTGTTCAAAAAGAATTTCCAGGAATTTAAGGATACCATTTCTTGTTTACAACTGCAGAGTCTTGAAACTACCTGTAACATTCTTGAGCAAAAGATTTTAAAACAAGCCAATGTGGCAGCCATGTTGGGTGCAAGATTAGCACCATTTTTATTTAAAACAAATATGACACCATTAGAGCCTTTTGGTGTGAACTCCATGCCAATATGACTACCCATTCAGGTGAATTTGTAACAAGATTTTCAATAAGTTCATTGTGGTAACCATAATGGATGTCCAACAGGACATTTTTGTTGGTTTTAATTGCAGTTTTAACACATTACTGGCTATATCATGCTGAGGAAATAACACCTGCTATAGTAGAGAGCACAGCTTTTTTTGCAATCACAACATTAGGTCTAATATGTTTCCATGGAAGACTGCCAAGGTAACTCCATTAAGAACAGCCATGTTCCTACTTTCTACAAAAATGGTTATGATACAAAAATTCTGGATATTTTTCAAGATCTTTTAGTCATTTTTCAATCTGGCTGGATATATGGGTTGACTTATGCATGGGTCATGCACTTTCTAAAGTTTTGTATATTTAGTTCGCCAGGTTGGCTTATACATGAATGGGCTTATACACAAGTATATATGGTACTGTATATATTGTATGTGTCAACAAGGCCTCAAGGTGGTGGTTGTTGTTGATGTGGGGCTTAACGCCCTTTTTCAGCACACAATAGGCTATACATGGCGGCCAGTATTAATGGTGGAGGAAGAAACCGAGAAATCCCCGGAAAGAACCACCGACCCACGAGAAGCTACTGGCAAGCTTTCTCACATATCCACATTCGCCGAATCCTAGATTTGAACCCACGCAGACAGAGGTGAGCAAGGTTTCAAGGTAAATTAGTTACTGTAGATAAGTTACCTTCTCTAAATAAAGCCGTTATCATTACTATTATTATTATTATTATTATTATTATTATTATTATTATTATCATCATCATCATATCTTTAGGAGCATCTAGACATCATAAATCTTTTGGCGAAAACCACATGTCAATATGACTTTCCATTCTTCTGGAGTAGTGATAGCAAGATTTTTATAATGGCTGCCATGGTGGCCATACTGGATGTCAGATCAACACCATTTTCATTTAGGACTAACCAGACATCACAAAAAGTCTGCTAGTGAAAACCTCATACTGATATGACCATCTACTGAGAAGTAATGACAAGATTTTCAAGATGGAGCTCGGGTGGCCACATTGGATATCAAAAATGGAATCATTTTCATTTAAAACCAAAAAGACATAAGAGGTCTTTTGGCATAAACACCATGTCCAAAAAAACACGCAAAATTATTTCCATTCAGAAGGAATAGCGATAATATTTTTCAGATGGTTCCTGTGGCACTGGCTATATTGGACATCATCATCAAAACCAATTCGATTTAGGATCAACTTGTCATCAGAAGAAGTCTTTCCGTGAAAACCGGATATGATCATTCATTCGAAGGAGAAGTAGCAATAACAGGATTTTCAAGATGGCTGCTGTGGTGGTAATATTAGATATCTCAGTGACACCATTTTCGTTTAGGACCAACTACACCTTGGGATGTAAAGTTTCATGTCAATCATGCAAGTAGTTTAAGAGAAGTGATAACAAACTTGTGCTAACAGGTGGACATCAGTACAACAGATAATGGACAACAGGCCATGCCACAAGTTCTTTTGGACTAAGACCAATAAAGCTACAAAATGATGAAATATGGGAACTTTGTGAGAAAAAATAATTACTAATAGTTAATGAAAACTGAAGATGTGTAAGTTTATTCTAAGCCCACAAATGACAAAGTAGCATATCCTTCAAAACAATGTAGCGTATCTTTCAAAACAAAGCAGCATATCCTTCAAAACAAAGTAGCATATCCTTCAAAACAAAATTACCATTAAACCTGGTCTTAGTAACCACACATAGTTACCTCATGCATCACCGATTACGGATTGCCCACTCAATATGGTGGACATGGACACAAGGAGCAAGGGATGAAATGTCCACTATGTATGGCTTTTCTTGCAACCATAGTGGGTTTTTGGCACCTTCACTGATTTTATTACATCTGTCCCAAAAGTTGATACACTAAACAAAAAGATGAGAAACCCCCTTGTCATGAACCCAATCATGGCAATAACAATTTTGATAATTAAGACAAACTTAGAGACTAATAATTACGACCAATGGTGATTGCAAATGCCACAAGTTTTACTGCATACATGCACAATACAATATACGGGATATAACGAGATTACATTAATATTATTTCTCAAGGTTTTTGGTAGGAAAAATGTGGCATCAATCATTGATATAATAACATAAAAAAATATGAGCTATGCTAGAAAAATGTACTTCTGTAGATCTGTCCATAGACTGAGAATTTGATAGTTTTTAAGTGCACAGAATTTGTTTACACCTCTTTGAAGACTCAGCTCTATCAGTAACTGTTCATGCTATCAACACGGTCATTTTCATGAAAAAGTTTACTTTGCCGTGAATCTATCATCAAGCGCCAACCAAAGAGTGTCATTTTTACTCTGAAGTCAGCCGCTGCAGATGTTAAAAATGGTCAGTCAAGAAATTGTTGATCTTTGATGTTATTTCTTGCACCAATGTTTCAAAGAAACATTAACTTTTGAATAAAAATGTTTTTTGTTGTCACATATGCAAACATTATAAAACTAACAAGACAGTAGTTTGTGAAAAACGAATTTCTGGACATGACAAGATTAAGTTGTGATATTTTCACATATACAGTAACTGCTTTCTAGCAGTACTAGTATATAAAGCAAACCATATACAATTTTGAGCTTCCTCATTTGTTTTTTTTATGCAGCACAAAGTATAACCCAGTAACACATAACCCTGACATGGATGCATGAAAGCTCTACTACACTACATGCTCTCTTTCCTTAAAAGGCATCTATCTCTACCATAAAACAAGTTCATTATATGCTAAATTGAGAGAAAGATCATGCACCGTAACTTTCAATCAACATAACCTCTAGCTTTCTTGATAACTCAGAAAATAACACTGCTGCAATAATCAAACTGAACAAATTGACTACGTTCACCATGGCCTTGGAATTACTTTGAATGGTTTATAATAAACATAAAATAATTGGGAATTACAACCTGTGAAAGCAAAACCTCTTCCACCTCAAGTTCATATAAAGAACTGATACCAGGGATAAGTGTTTAAAGCCATTCAAATTATGAAGTCTGATACAAAAAGCAATATATTTTATAACCTTGACAAACATGTGACTCGGCAATTTGGGGTGATATACATGGAATTGTTGATTGATATGATGTGTTCAGCTTACATGTAATATGGTACAAATGAGACATGGAAAATAAACTAAAAACTAGGAACAAGAAGAAATACCACTAACATTATATGTAGTGGAAACTAAACTGATTTACACAAACTAGTGGCTATATATTTTACAATATAAATAAATCTGTCCGTCTCTGCAGCTTGGAATACCCAATCATATCACCAATACAGGAATCATAACCAATGGTTGGGAATTTTGAAAATGTTAGTGTTTTGGAAAGGGCTGCCCTGTAACCCTTGATAGTAGAAATCAGGCATGGTCTCTCTTGAAAAAGAAAGAGAAGAAAATCAGCCATTTCCCTCTGATAGGGGCAGCCAGGATTAACACATTTGCTACTGCTTCGATCACAAAAGATTCTCAATTTGGCATCATAGTCCTTGGATACAGATTGTCTCCTGGCCTGAACAATATGCTTGGCAACTTTGCTCAAAAACTTGTCCTGGCTGACAGATCATTAAAAATTAGCCAAGCGTGAAGGTGGAGAATCTGGGGACTGTTGTGTAGGAGACAACCCATGTGTTCTGACAAGCCTGCCTCTTGGACAATGTGTTCGGGTGGTCTACCAAGAGGTTGAGAAGATCTGTGAGCCACAATCGTTGGGGCCAGAGAAAGGCAATCAAAATGATGCGAGAAATGAAGTCCATTACTTTTTAAGTACTTGTAGGATCATCATGAAGCATGAAAGGGCATAAGCAAACAGATGACCCCACTTCAAGTCGAAGCATCCACTGCCTACACTCAATGGTCTGAAATTGGGGAAATGTAAAAGGGAAGCCTGCTGTTCAAACTTATCCCAAACAAGTCAGGAAAGGGTCTCCCTAAAGTTTTAACAGGGAATTGGCTACAGATTGGTGCTGAGAAATTCTATGATGACCATTTTGCTCTTCCTGGACAGTCAGTACAGTGAAATGTTTTGACAGATGAATAAACACACATCAATTTCATATGAATTTTGCCTATTTCTTTTTATATTTAAAGTACTGCACTTTCAACAGTGTCAAAGTAATTGTAACAAAAAAGCTCCCTTTCAGGCACATGGAATCTGAATTGGGGATTGCAATTTTTTAAAAGTCACTTGCCCTGGGCCAGTGTCTGAAGTACAAAAAAAAAATGTTGAGCGCTGCATACCCCTTCATGGAATGCTAACCACTTAGCAGCCATGGCTAAGTACATGAATAAACCTGAAACTACTCAGGTAAAATATAACGGATAAATTTAAAATTGGCAAACATCAATATTCCACCCTTAATAATAATTGAAAAAAAAAAAGGGGGGGGTAAATTAATTTTTTGAAACAATAAAAAACTCAGACCTTACGTCATTTCAGATCATCTCATTTTTTTTATACCAAAATTCAGAATGTCTCTTTTAAAACAACTTAAACATCAAGTTAAATGGCATGTTTAATTTGCATATATAATTCTGAAGATTTTTATAAAAATTAATTTTAAAAAAAACAAAAATAAAGAAACATACAAATATAACTAATGGTACTTACTGTAGTGGCAACCAATATTATTATTTTGCTGAATTTGCATGACATTTCATGCATCAGCAAATATTTTTAAGTCTGTCTGATGCTATCCTACCATGTACAAACCTCAGTGGTTAATGCTTTGGACTCATGACCAGAAAGTTTTAGGTTTAATTCCTACTATTAGGCCAGGTACAAGGGTGTGTTCCTCAGTAAGGCACTTTACTCTGTTTATCTCAGCATTATATAACCTTCAAAATGTTGTACTTGTTGTTCCATAAAAGATCAAAACAAACCATTCCTATCATGTACCTTTACCATACTGTGTGCAATATATATTAAATGTAATATTCAACTGAAAAGTGAGTAATGTTTACTGCCAATTGCTAAAGGCTAAATTGATATATGCATGTACGGAGGCAGTATGAGGGGCTCTTATCTAATCCGTATGTGTGATAAACTGACAGCCCTGGGTGGTAAAATGCTCAAAGAGCAATTAGTGTTTATTTACATAAAGTTATATATTGTACATGTATCAGATTAATTTTACTTTAAGAAAATTTCATTCAGTCGGCTCACTTTTAAATTTGATACTCTAAAAAAGGAAGTACAGACTCTAATGACATGGACATATCAAATGCAATATAATCAGTGCCTGATTTAGACATAGTGAGGACCTAAGCTATGGGAAGCTGTAGAGGCCCTATTTGGTACAAGATAAATTTGAGAGGCCCTTCAGACTGAGGCCTTAAGCTGTATCTTGTTTAGCTTATGCCTAAATCTGGCACTGAATGTAATATTTAAAAATTAAGGTCGAAGTGCCTGATATACTCACCTGGCAAACAGAGGACCCCCAAGTCAATTCCTTGGTTGGGGTTTTGGGGTTTAGTGCTATTTTGAACACGATACATGGTGGCTAGTATATCTGGTGGAGGAAGAACTAGGGAAGACCAGAGGAAGAACCACCAACCCACAAGAAGGTACTGGCAAGCTAACTCATATTCATGATGGCCGAGCTGAGACTCAGAAGCACATGGACATAGGTGAATTGTGAGTGATCTGTGCCACAGACCACTCTGTCATCTGAGGTCTCCAAAAGCCATAAGCAGGGGCAGGTGTCCAAAAAGTCTGGGTTAGCAGGATGCTTTCTGTTTAAATTTCTTCCAGGGAATAAAAATAACAGTAATACTTCTCTCTCAGATTAACTGTAATTTTTATTATCATTTTCAATAATATAAAAAATACATACATGTATATACCTAAAGGTTTTTCTTGTTTACAACTGAAGTCTGTTTTATACACATTACCATGTTTATATTTATTGGACTATGCAAGGTTCATGGACAATCAGCCACAAAACTACATTAGGGACAACCATTTCATTTTTATGGCTAGTGATATATACCGGTATATATATATATATATATATATATATATATATATATATATATATATATATATATATATATGCAACTGACCATTTGCTTTGGTTTGGTATTTCACAGCTCAGCAACAAATGTAGGTCTTTCTGTGCCAAGGCATAAAGTGTTTTGCCCAAGGCCACACCATGGTAGTTGACCCGGGCTAATCGAATGAAAAGATTTAACCCACACCCTTTTAGTCATGAATCTGGCATGCTATCCACTCAGCCACCTTGACTGACAACCCTGACTAATTCATTGGAAAGACCTGAACCCACACGCTTTCAACCATGACTGATTCATTGGAAAGATCTGACCCCACATGCTTTCAACCGTGACTGATTCATTGGAAAGATCTGAACCCACCTGCTTTTAATCCTGACTGCTTCATTGGAAAGATCTGACCTCATTTGCTTTCAACTCTGAATGATTCATTGGAAAGATCTGAGCCCACACACTTTCAACCCTGACTGATTCATTGGAAAGATCTAATCCCACACACTTTCAATCCTGATTCATTGGAAAGATCTGAGCCCACACACTTTCAACACTGACTGATTCATTGGAAATATCTTACCACACACACTTTCAACCCTGACTGATTCTTTGGAAAGATCTTACCCCACATGCTTTCAACCCTGACTGATTCATTGGAATGATCTGACCCCACACACTTTCAACCCTGACTGATTCATTGGAAAGATCTTACCCCACATGCTTTCAACCTTGACCGATTCATTGGAAAGATCTGACCCCACACACTTTCAACCCTGACTGATTCAATGGAAAGATCTGAGCCCACACACTTTCAATCATGAATCTGGCATGCTATCCACTGAGCCATTTTGGCAACTGACATGGACTGATCCAATGGATAGATTTCATGTCACAGCAAAACATTAAGGGTTAGCACCGAGGCAACTGAAATCAAGTGCCTTGTCCAACTAGGACACACCATGTTAGCTGACCTGGGCTGACCCAAAAAAGTAAGATCTGAACCCAAACCCTTTTGGTCGCAAGTCTGGCATGCTAACCACTGAGCCACCAAGTCCAAGTGCATGAATAAACCTGAAACTACTCTATAAACAGCATGTAAAATTCAATGAACAGCTTTGCAAGATGGCTAATAGAAACAAAATGGGGGGGGGAGAGCGATAACTTTAAAACTGTCAATCAGAATTTGAGCCTTACTAGGAAGTGAATGAAGGTGAAAGTGAAGCCAATTCCTCTTAGACAAGAGTCAGAACAGATAATTTAAAATAAAAAAATATAACCAGATAGTTCTATGATGTATTTAACCTGCATTACCACTGAATGTTAAAAAACCAACAAAAAAATCTGAAAAATAATACAACAAAATACCAAAAAAAACCAACATGAATAATAAGAGGTACCTACCTTAATGACAACTAAGATTATTACTTTTGCCAAATTTTCTGGTCATTTCATGGATTAGTCAAATTTTTCAAATCTGTCTCTCCTCCCACATATGAACCATCAGACCTGGTACAGTGGTGTGTCCTTGAGCAAAGAACTTTGCTGTTTGTCACAGCACGATTTAACCTTTAAAATGTTGCTGTACCATAAACCGCTATAAAAAACAATTCTAATGACATACCTTACCATACCATGTACAGCATAAAATTTAACCTTCAAATGAAAAGTGAGTGACGTTTGCTAGCAACAGCTCAAGGCTAAATTTATATAATAGGTGCAGTGTGAATGGCTCTTATTTAATCCAAGTAATTTGTGATAACTTGAATGCCCTGGGAGATAATAGAGCTCTATTTGTCTTTTAGAGAAAAAGCTGTTTAAATCTAAGTAACAGTGACCAGGGTGGCAGAGTGGTCCAAAGTACCCACATTTAATGATCAATGCCATCTCACATCTGTTCCCCTGGGTTTGAGTTTCTGGCTCAGCTAATGTGGGTATTTGAGAAAGCTTGACAGTAACTTCCACTGGGCCAGTAGTTCTTACTGGGTTCTTCCTCTACCATTTACACCAGCCACCATTTTGCACTAAGAAATGGCATTAAACCAAAAAGAAACACAACAACAGTGTGCCATACTTGATGATGCATCAGCATTATTGGGATAAACTTGAAAGGCCTTTAATGAAAAACTCTGGTCCTCACACTTCTTATCACTATACCGACCCTCATTAAGCTTATAAACTGATTAATATACCAAAATTTAATAACCAAAACCAAAACAATCAGCAACATTTGTTTTAGATAATGGAAAGCCCATGCACTGCTATATCCACACTGAATATTCCAGCTTCTGATGCAATGCATCAGCTTGATGTTTACTCACTACAGGTAAAAAAAAAATTCTGCTCACCCATGTATGTATTAATTCCTATTAAAAGTAGTAAGGACAGAGTGCAGCTCAAGCCTGGTACTATTTTTATTTTAAACCTTTGTGTTACTACTGGTTTACCAAAGACATAATTGAAAGGTTACAATTGCTGCATGTGGCTAATGGAGAGACTGTTTGCTGCCAAAAATCATGTCTGAAGGTTTCTGTAAAAATTCACCTCCAGAGGCAATAAAGGGGAAGAATTCCACCTGTACCATGCCAATTATGTGTAAATGGCACTCAGACTGAGTCCAGGCTTTCATCGATGCTATCTGTACAGCCTCAACAAAGAACATAAGCATAATTTCAAACAACATGGAGAAGTACATGGCATTCTCACCAGGCAGCTGCAGTTTACTGACAGCTTGCAATTTACAAACAGCAGCCTGGAATAACTGTTCAAAAACCTGCCAAAGAAGTCATTTCACACCACAACAAGGCACACAACACCCGATGCCAATATCAACCTTCTGCTCAAAAAAAGACAAAAAGCAACAGGCTTAAAAGGGGAAAACATCCAGAATTGCTGTACATTCATTTTACTTGTTATCCAAAGTTCTTCTTAAAATGCTACAATCATGTTATCTCAAAAGTAATTTTGTATAGCAATAAAGACAGACAGCTATCATAAAACATTTACATTTGTATTTGAATTACATCAATTGCAAAATTAACTAAGGTAATATTTATTTATCCTGTCCAAAACTTAATGCTGGCAATGAACTTTTATCATAGAATTGCTCTGTGCATGACAATTGTGGTTGTAAATACATAACAAGTAGGCACTCAGACAGGTTTTACTGCACTTGCAAAGGTATTAATGATACAAAATTGTTGAACAAAATTTGTTTTAACTGTATAATCTTTCAAAACAATTAAGCTTACAGAATGAGTTCATATGATATATTGTACTTATCCTGAACTTGGAAATTAGACCTGAAATTTCAAACTAACCTTAATTACTACATAGAAATTTTAGTGACAATTTTGTGGAATGTTAGTTAATTGTTATTTAATTGTTTATTTGGTGAACATGCTAATGTTTTATTTTATATCTGGAATATAAAATAAATAAATAAAAATTGCCTTTTTATTGTTTTAAGAAAGACTCTTTCAGTCTTACTTGATCCAAAATCAGTTTCATTTTTTAGAACTTTGCCATCAATTTGCCATTTTGTGCTGATGTGGCATTATAAACTAATACATATCTGGCCTTATCTAGCCTGATTTCAGATATATGGACAGTTTGTCCAAATAAATTAAATTAAACAGGGTGAGAAAGGTATAGTGATCAGACTAAATTTATGCAGTGACTTACAAGACACAAGAAATTTTATTTAACAACAGTAGTCTGGATAAAAGTGGGACCCCAAGTGGTCTAAAGCACTCACCATTATGGATCACTGCCATCTCACCTCTGTCTATGTTGGTTCGAGTCTCGGGTTCAGCCAATTTGGGTATGTGAGAAAGCTTGCCAGTAGCTTCTTGTGGGGTTGGTGGTTCTTTCTGGGGTTTTACCGGGTTCTTCCTCCACCAGTATTACTGGCAACCATGTATCTCTTGTGCTAAAAAGTGGCATTAAACCCCACAACAACAAAAAATGGATAAAAGTACACAAAACATAAGCTCTGTAAAAGCTTTTACTACCATGACATAACAAAAGTATTTCATGATTCAACTGATAGTACATATTTCAAGTTAAACAAAACACACTGCAGTGTCAATGGTAACAGCAGATTAAAATAAAAATACTACATTAAATACCATGCAAATATAGAAAGTTATTTTATATTAATCAACATATTTAACACATCACAGAATGGAGCACACTAAAACAATATACATAGGGAATAATATGACAATTTCATTGCTAAAAGCATACAGTGTCAACACCAACAGCAGATTAGAAGACAAAACGGTATATAGCATGGAACTAACACATTAAAAAAATTATATATATATATATATATATATATATATATATATATATATATATATATATATATATATATATATATATGTTTTATGATCACAGGCTCTATTTTAAACTTAATAAAAGCAGCCTGATTTTACATTCGGCTCAGGAGAAAAATCCACTAACATGTGCAAAGTTCATGGTCACTCACTGAACTCACCAAACTGTTTTTGCAGCAAAGGTGAAGCTTGAAGGTTGCCGGTCTCAGCTGTTTTGCATTAACCTCAAATTGTTCTGAACAGCTGCTTTTCATCACTGTGTCACCGATTATATGGCTTCTAGAGAAAATGCGTTGTCTTATTTCTTTGCCAATTTTCGTTGTATCTCATGACACAACCGTGCCTAGCTGATGCAAGACGAATGGAGGACCCATGTCCGCATGGTCAATGTTTTGGTTAAACTGATTCTTAGACCGGTACCATAATCAAATTTAAATAGACTGTGTCCCACGTGCTTCAAGTAGGCCTAGAGGGTAAAGGCCCTGGATGTATTATGAATATTCATGAATTTGCAACCGCGATATTGACTGCTACACTAATGACAAATAAAACTCTTGTAATCACTGCATTCATTCGGAACATCATTGCCTCTTTCTGATCCGAGTAGAATAAGGCCGACTGGCCGAAAGAGACCTTGAGGTAAATTGTAATGATTCTCACCAAATTGGTAAGATTTTGGCGGAGAATCATCACGGTATAAAAATAGCATTCACAAACCCTTCCGTTTGTTTGTACCACCGTAACGATTTTAAAAACAAAAGGCATCAAGGGTGTAAAAAAAGCAGAAAACTTAGTCGTTGCATTCATCAGTTCTTCTTATGTGATGGGTTCCTCTGGAACATAGTCGCACATGAAACAGTTCATCTCTCTAACCTAATTGTCGCCAGAAGGGTCACAAAAACTGTCAATATGATTGGCGTTTCGAATCAAGCGGGCGCTTCTTTAGTAACTAGTAACACTATCCGGGTACCTTTGAATATCCCATTTTTAGTGACATATTCTTATCAATTTTTGTAATGTATACTTTAAAAAAAAAAAATATGAATTAGGCATTTAGCGGTTTATAAAAGATATTGTATAACCGCTGAAAATTCCTGTTGTACGTAACCAGGGCAAAATACACTGTTCAGTTGCGTTATCAGCTTGTCTGCATTGCTGAGAGGGTGATTTACTCTGTAGTTTTGAATTTTGTAAAAACGTTGTATGGGATATATAAATTGATTTAAACTGCAGTCTTTGGTAAGTGGAATGTAAATTTTAGACCCATAAGTGACCCTTTCTCCATACACCATTCTTACTAAATACAAACACTCTACTTCATAACAAATTTCAGAGCAAATTTCACAAAATAACAGTAATTTGAAATACGTTCAATTTTATACAGAAAGTTCGTTGTTTTACAGTACTTTTAAACTCTCTATTTGTATGTTTTCATAACAAGAAGGTATTGATGCATTGAACTTAAAGTAATAATTTAAGCATGTATTTTTAATAAAATGAAAATTAGTCTCTTTCTAACATGAGGACTATATTTTAAGAATCATTTAGAAGAAAGTTTTGAACAATATTGTTCTGTTTTCATCTTTTTTTTTTTTTTCTACTTGAATAGTAGCAAGAATTTAAACTTTAAACAGACATACAATACCCAGTGTATGTCCCGGCACTGAAAAAGTCTCAGCAACAATATTGTAACAAGATGTAATTCTTCAAACTTTTCGTCATATTCAAAACAGCTGCTGCTCTCTATGATAGTCTAATTTGATGCTGCAAATATTTGTCAGTCTTATCCTCAGAACTACTAAACAATTTTAATAAACAAATTGTAAGTCCGTCCACTTAAACTT
Organism: Megalonaias nervosa; assembly: GCA_016617855.1. Taxonomy (NCBI): domain Eukaryota; kingdom Metazoa; phylum Mollusca; class Bivalvia; order Unionida; family Unionidae; genus Megalonaias; species Megalonaias nervosa. Next base: position 9,979 of record JAECUM010022205.1, on the reverse strand, counting down.
GCAGCTTAAAAATATCATTCCGTAGATCAATTTTTTCAAACTCTGAAATGGAGCTTAAATTGATTGGAGCTAAGGTTGGTGTTTTAGATGAGCTACATTGTGAAGTGTCTCTTGGGAATTAAACACGGGGTAAAGTTTTCTCGAAACGTGGAGCATTTCTAACCATGCCTTGAATATTGGCATGACTCTCTGAGTCTTTCTGACTTTAGATTTTTTAAATTTCAGTCCAAGATTTCAGCGCCAAAGTACCTGCTCTCTCTCTCTCTCTCTCTCTCTCTCTCTCTCTCTCTCTCTCATATGTTTGATGTCACTTTGCACACCAACTTAATCTGAGAGCTCATTGTCAACCATTCTTTCCACCTGTCAACCTCTCAACTAACTAATTTATCGGTCTAAATCCTAGATAACTTCAAATGCACATAAACTGTTCGTCGCTATCTGCGGTACTCTCCCATCATCCCCAGCGGCAAAAGCGTCCATTTTCACCAAATATGACTGCATTTCTTAAAAGTACAAAGGGGTGTATAGGTATTTTTGAATAATTTCAAATGTATAGCAATAAATCATCCCGGATATTTTATAAGTGGACAGTTATATTGCATGATGTAAAAGTAGTTCCAGGTTGAGCGTGCGATACGGAAATTTTACGTGTACACAGAATCACAGACTGAATCTGTATCTCACGCCGGATCAGCCATGTAAGATTAAATGGGAATGTAATATAATTATATTTAATATTCACCATTAATTTTGACAGATACGACCATTTTTAAAAAGAAAGTTAATTTATTAAATTATTCTGTCATTAATAATGAAAACACGATGTTAATATTTCTTAAGTAGCAGTAGGTTAAAAGTGTCCGTTCGCGAAACCAAAGCTTCCTACAAAAACGAGATTTAAACGTCAATAACGTCAAAACCGAAGTCTCTAACCGACTCGAAACTTTTCCGATCAGGTTAGCTTATTTCGGTTAGTTCGTTTTTGACATTTATAATTTAGTTGTTTTGGGGGTTTTTTTTTTTTTTTTTATGGCGTGTTTTGTTTATGTAGCCGCTCACTTATTCGTTGTCGCCACCCTCCCTGCTGCTGTGTGTGTTTGACTTAATTAAATTATTATTAATATTATAATGGAATCTCACACATCTAACTAGCTCGACATCGACTAGAAGCAATTAAGAAATATCTCCCCGTCCGTGATTCTGTCAAACAAAAATTACAAGCGCACCAGGAAGCACAGGTGGAATTTACAGAGGATACAGCAGAATTGACCTATCGCCACTTGTCAATCACACTGGATCAATTAACCAATCAGCGAGCATAAATTAGACACACCTCCAGGCATTGCTTCAGTCCGCTATTTTCCTCCGACAAGCTGCTTGTAGCAACAATGGATTGATTATGATAAGTATTTACAAATGTTGCAATGATTTGTTGATTTTTCGATTGATAACGGTGAAAAGAAGTCTTGCAATTCTGATAGTCAATATACGGATCGTCTAAATGGAGGAATTTGATGTATTCCTTTCCCGAAACATAGGCGAAACTTCGATGGATAACGACTTGTCGCGTGTACGATCAGCTGAATAAAGTCACAATTGATGGCGATTACAACGTGTTTGTTTGCATAAAAGTATGTCCCATTGATAGCTTAAAAAAAAAAAGAATTTGAAATTGAAAAATATATATCTAAAAATTAACGTTTCAAGAATATAGGTGGAGAACCCCCTAACTTTCGGGATTTGATATATATTATTTATTCTTGTATAGGAAGCACTGAACCCAAGGCTGCATTTTTTTAAAGTTTGAAAATTTACACTTTAATATTGGCTTGTCCCAAAATTAATGATTTATCGTCTCGATCTTTCAGACACTAGAGTGACGCTTTACTTTCTCATTGGTTTGAAGGAGGGATGAGGATACAAAAATGTAATTAGTAATAAAGAAATACAAAATAAAGGTTTCAGATAATTATCTTCCGATATATTAATCATGCATTTACATGTTTACATCAACAGACGTCATTGATCAAAATTCCGTCTGACGAACATAGCAGACCTTAAAATTATTATGTACAACAGTATACTTCTAAACAGTAATTATTTACAATTTTGTTATTAATTTTTAATTCATATACTTCCAATGCAGCATAAACATAAGTCAGATTAAATTAACAAGGATAACATTATCTGCTAAATACATCAGCATCTTTTAAAGCAAGTTTCCTTTCATATGAATAAGTTCTTAAACAGCTTTACAATTGATTGTTATTATTTACTGAAATAAAACACTTAGGTTATTACTGTATGAACTTGAACTACATATATAAATATTGTCTACTGCAGTATAATTAATGCAACTTTGTAATTTTATATTTTTAAGAATAATACAAATCACATTAAATAAACATATCACTTAAACTGAAACATATTTCTTTGCCAAATACTGCACGTTTGTCGGAGGTTAAGTCATGTGATTTGGTAGGCGGAGCGATCTATCGTCTGGCATAAGGTCAATTATTTAAACCGGTTACTAGAGCTACCGAATGGGTTAGGAAAGCTACCGAAGAAGTTACAGAAGCTACCAGAGGTCTTCTTCCCACGTTGCAGCAAACCGCGGTAGCAACTGGTAAAATAGCAGAAAGAACTAAGAAAACAAAAACGATTCTAAGAGGACTTCCAGGTGAAATAGCTGATCGTCAATCACAAGAAACATTTAAGGATATTGGCCAGCTTTATTCTGAAGAACCACAACCTGAAGTTCAACCTCCTCAGCCAAAACAACCAAAAGTAAAACAACCAGCAACAAAAAAAATTTCGTGATGACTCAGATGCATTTATCAAATGAAACAAATAATGCGATTGATGTTGCACTAGATTTTGAAAGAAAAAAATGAGTATTTAAAATCTGATGTAACAATAGCACAAAAAAAAGGACTGGATTATAACGATATTTAAGATTTATGCTAATGTACCAGCAGGTGCTCAAGTTGCTGATAATCATCCTGAATTTATATCATTTAATCAATCAATCTGCGCAGAAGAAATTCGACGCAGAGAAGAATTAAATCGGATAGAAAAAAAAACTTTAGAAATGAAAGAACAAAGAATACCACCAGAAACAAGTAAGACAAAAACAAGGAAGAAGAAGAAAAAACAACCTCCTCTCGCTCCTTCTCCGGAACCACAACACTACATGCCATCTGACATCGAAGAAGATGACAATTCTAACCCCGGTGTTACTGGAAGTGGTATTGGTGCAGGTATCAGGAGAAGTGGTTTTGTTACTTGTCCCAATAACGTCCTTGCCGACGTGGACAGATTAGAAATCCTCATTGGCGGAAAACGAGCTGGTAATAATTCCCCAGAAATCAGTAATGAAGCAGCTGATATTTGTCGACGATTATTTACAGGTGGGATCATGGATATTCATGTTTATCGGTCCCTCATTGATGAAATCGCCGATGATTACCACAGTGATTAAGGGTATACAATTAGATGCAGTGAATAAAAATAAGATGATTATACATAATACTCACTGTGGACCAACCATGGTCAGGGTGATAAATTCGCGATTACCTACATATAAAGCGTACTACGGAGATGGACTTGGTGATGTTGTTCAGGGTCTATTTAGAAGGATAGCACCGAAAGCAATACCAATTGCAAAACAACTGGGGATGAAAGCTATTGATGTTGTTCGTGATAAAGGAATTGGTGTTGTTGGTGATGTTGCCGGTAAAGCATTCTCGGCAATCAAGGATAGACTAGCACGATTAATACGCCGAAAACCTCAACCAGTAAAATTACCTAGCACAGAAGTTATGCCTGCAATGTTAGTAAAATAATAAATCAAGCTGCGAATCAAAAATTAGCAGAATTGGATATGCCTGCAAATATTAGTACAATAATAAATGAAGCTGCGAATCGAGAACTAGCAGTGGCTGGTGTACCCCTATCAGGAAAAGAAAGAGAAAAAAGTATAGATGCTAGTCTTAAAGCAGGAAGTGGTCTTCGTGTTAGACGATAACAAATATAATAAAATGTTCAAGCGTATATCATCCCGCATTCGATATGGACGCACCAGTTCTCAAAGATGAATCGCTACGTGATTATCAGTATTATTCTTATGATGCACGTGTACCTGACGAACGTGGAAGAATCGAATTACAAATTCAGGATACAAGCAGATATTTCCTACCCGCCGAGGCATTTATCAAGATCGAAGGTAGACTTTTGAAATTAGATAATACAGATTACGGAATTGGTGATCGAGTTGGTTTTGTTAATAATGGTATCATGGCGGTGTTTAAAAGTGCCACATACATGATTGATGGTCGGGAAATTGAGGTTTGTCATAACGACATCGACGTTGCCACAACGATACTTGGCCTTGCAAGATACAGCGATGATTATTCGAGATCAGCTGCTCCGTCAGTGATGTTTGCAAAGGATACATCTGATCATCCAGAAAACAGAAACGTAACACTAAATGCAGCTGGAACTGAAGTTGCATCGATGAATGAAATTTCAACTTGGGATTCGCAACACATCGATCAATGTTGAACGACAATGAAGTATTTTCATGTGCTATTCCACTGTCACATATCTTTGGGTTTTGTAGAAATGTTAGAAAGGTTATCTTTGGAGCAAAACATATAATTGTTCTTGTGAGAAAACCTACCAACGATGATGCAATATGGCACGCTGAAGGGGTTAATCCAGCTGCAACCGTCGCACTTCATGGAAAAGTAATACTGACAAAACTTTCTTTGTGGATGCCAACAATGACTCCAACAATACCTGAAGAAGAACGTTTGCGTTCTTTCATGAGTCAAGGTGGTAAATCAACATTGTCATGGTTGACGATGACCAAAGATAGTGTTCAAAGTAACATTAATGGTTTATTCACATAGCAGATAGCATCACAGCAAGGTGTCTCTATGCCGCGACATATATTTATTGCTTCCAAGATGCTGCTCGAGTAAACTCACAGTTACGCAGTGCAATGATATTTGACAAACTTGATGTTACTGAAGTTTCACTGAGGATAAATGGACATCAAGAACCAGCTGAGGATATATTACTGGATTTTGAAAATAATCATGTTGCACGTGCTTATCATCGTTGGATGACATTCATGGGACGTGATCAAAATGTTGATTCTGGTTTGCAAATATCTCAGCGGGATTTTACAACACTGTATCCAATCTATTATTTCTCACTGGAACACTTGGATTTGTTCAGACAATCAGTAGTTGACATACACTTTCGAGCTCGTGTAACAAGAGGAGCAGCTGTTGCTAATTACAGAGCAATCGCAGTTATACTCAGCGATAAAACAATGTTGCTTGAAGGTGTTGATGGACAAATGAGAGTCATTGATGCCCCAGTAGAAAACATGTAAATGTTTTCCAAACATGTAATTAAATAGCTCATGATATTATAATGTCATATCATCACCTTAATTTTACTCTGACTCCTGGTCAGATTAAAAAGCTACAATCAGGATCAAAAAAGAATTCGGGAATGAAAATATTACTGAAACAAGGACAGATCTCAGGTGGTCCAAATAAACTATCACTGACTGAACGTCAACTCAGGCATTTCAATGACGCGAAACGATCAAAGACCGGCGTACGACTTGATTTGTCTGCGGATGCCATTAGCGACATTGCCAAGACGGGTGGTATATTTCCACTTCTCGCAGCTATACCAGCGTTTATAGCCGCTGCAGCTCCAGCTGTTGAAAAAGCAGCTGCACTTGGTGCTGTTGGAACTGCCGCTGGAATGGCATTAAAGAAAGCAACAGGAAAAGGAATAAAAACGTCCAAAACAAAATCAACAGGGAAAGGTCTAAGATTGCCAGGAACCCTCGTTCATGGTGCGGAAAAGGTCTAAGACTTCCCGGGACATATCGTTAAACGCAAAGAGTCTGCTTCCCATGTCTAATTTTGATTCACTTGATGCTGCTGAGAGATTAAATGTAAAAAAACTTCAGAGGAGTTTTCATGCGTGATCAATTACCAAAACAACCAAATCGTGTTGAGACCGGAATCATCAATCTCGATGGAAGTTCTGGTCCAGGTACTCACTGGGTTGCTTACGCCATTGATCTATGTGGAATTGTTTATTTCGATTCGTATGGGTTGGTACCACCGAAGGAATTTTTAAAATATGTCAGCAGCGATAAAATCGCTGTACAAAACACTCCCGTATGGTATTCAACATTACCAACACAGACAATAACTGATCCGCCAATATGCGTCCGTGAAGTACTCGCTGTTCTCGATGCTATTTCAAAATCTTACGATGCACCTCATAAAGTTGTAAATGTGTACACAAGTTCTGTTTTAAATAATCACTAATTGTATAATGGTTGATATTTATGGAAGATCCTCTATCAAAGACAAGAAGAAAGAAGATATCGGTTTGTCGAAATTCGCTACAAAAGATGAACTCGCCGAGATTATCGGTTTTTCAGGAGTTGACCGCGATGAAGTTGTCGTTTTTCAGCATAAATACGGTGTTCTAAAAACGAGAAATATTAAGTGGATCGACATACTTCGATGAGTTCTTGGTGCTACCACGGATAATATTCCAGTATTTACTGACGGTGGTAGAATCAGAGACTCAAATGTATCAATTGCAACTATCAGAAATGAAATTGCAAAAAGTGTTTCTGATCGTTTACGATCCACCGGTAATACAATGACAGGAAAACTCAACATGAATGAAAATAAAATAGTTGTTTTAAGAGAACCAACATCCGACGAGGATGCCACCACAAAGAAATACGTGGATAATAAAGATACTGCAATCGATGACAAATTAAATACACTACGAGCCGAATATAACGTTCATACAAGTTTGTTTATAAATACTCGTAGAAATTTTCGAAAACTTAACAAAATCGCAGATGATTTCTTTGGAAGTCCAATGGTTGTCCACACAAAACTCTCTGAAATTAACACAAAACTAGAACATATTGTCAGTGGAATTCCTGATATCATTCAAAAAACTAATCTGATTAAAATTCCTCACAAACAGATTAACAATATCGTATACACAGTATCATCAGGATCATCAACATGGTCACAGCAAAATAACACTATCAAGCATACCGCGGAAGTCACTGGTGTGTATAGGCTGTCAGTGTTCAGCTCTGCAAAATTTAGGATATTTACCACGTATCCATGGCGTCATTCCACTGATAATTTTTCTGGAACCAAGTCCATTGTGTTAAATAAAGATGCCTATGAAACGTTTATGCTGGAACCATCTGATAAAAAATTAACCTCAGCGTCTTACTGGTGGTGTCTGGAATTTGTCGCTGAAACACCTCAATTGATTATTTAGTATCAAGTATATGATTTCACCAACGTCAGATCTGAGCATCGTAAACAAATACAGATACGAGCAAGTTTGTTTATTACAGAGCCCACTGAAAAACATCATTGACGAGTATACAGTAAAAATAAAAAAATTACCGTAGACGTATCGTTGTTACTGATATAATTGTTTATTCTACATCCGCGGTCGTCGCTGGAACAGCAACTATAATCAGACCATTCTCAGCGTCACACATAATAGCACCAATAATAGGAACTGCCGTTGCAATTATAACCGGCGTTACTGGTATTCTTAATATAATTGCAAAAAAGATATCTACGTGTGCGGCTGATATATTACATGAATATCAAATATTGCTATCAGCGGCAACACACGCGTATGTTAAATTATCATCGCAGATATCATCAGGACTCAGCGACGGAGCAATATCAGATCAGGAATTCGCGGAAATGAGCAAGGTTTACCATGATACCTCCGGTCTGGTAACTGAAAGTCAAAACCTGACACCGAAAGTGTCGTCGGAAACAGCGACAACGACAAAGTCAATTTAATTTAAATTCTGATTTAAATCAGCAAGTAAATAATAATGACTACAACACAAGAACTCCTCCAACAAATCGTCGCTAATACAACACCGTCAACCATGACAATGATATCAACAAGTTCAGCTAATTCTGAATTCGATATTGTTTTTCCAACGGCGATTCCAGCAAAAGAAATCGCGCTAGCACAATTACGAGTATATCACAGTTGGCCAAATATAAGATCAAAATCATTTGGTGGATTACCCGCAAATAACTCGTTGGAGTTTTCTTATAAAAATAAACCTGATAGAACTCCAGATTGGCAAGTTGTAGGAATTCCCACGGGCAGTTATCAAATTGAACAAATCAACGATGAATTCCAACGCAGAATTAAATCTAGCACAGGGCGAGAATCCAAAATCGCTATTACGGTTCATGAACCCACATTTTCAGCCGCAATTGAAATATCAACGCCGGACTACGTCGTAGATATATATCAATCATCGATAAGAACTGTATTAGGATGGGCAGAAGTTCCACCGGTTTATGAGGGACCTTCAGAACCGATTCAAGCTGATTTTACCACAAACAAAAGAATCTCTTTACAATTTCCAGAATATGGAAGAGTTTATCCATGGTTTCAAGGGATTACGAGTGTAACACCAACTTTTATCGCGTCTACCAGTGAAAACCTTCCTGAATTCGGTATCCTAACTTTTAAACCTGACAGCGATGAAATTGGGTCTTCAACAATAATATTTATAATTTTCTTTCCGATAACGTTAAAAACGAATATAAACAAACAATAGACAATCTTCGAAATCTGTTTTGAGTGTAACAAAATATTACAGCGATGATGTAAAACAACATATCATTGAAACTATACAATATCTAAACCATGTTGCACCAGACCTTTAATATTTAAACAAAATCATCGTCGAAACAGTGATTACCCGAGGTTTTAATCCTCCATCCTTTTACCTAAGAAGACAAATAAATATTAAACAATTATTTCTCGATCATTTTTCGATAACAGAACAACAATTACCAACATTTGTAATACCAGAATTTAAGCCGACGTGTTCAGAAAAACCGTCAGCAACATCATCGATGAATACTTTCAAAAAATTATCGATTCATGGAGAAAAATATCCCCACCAGCGATAATTCTCAAACATGTCAATGACCCCCACGGTGGAGGTCGTCATGTATCACCGGGCGTCGTTAACATTACATCAACAATCGCAGCTAATTTGGTGTGTGACGCCATCGATGGAAGTTATCGCGTAGACGTGGGAAAATCCATACAAGCACAGCAAGGATATATCTTATATTCATTTACCCCTGAAGTACCTCCCGGGTTTTTAATTGTGTCAGTGTCAGTTAATCCGGTTTATCTGCGATGTCATAATCCGCTGTTGTCACGAATACATTTTAGACTTACTGACCAGGCTGGCCGGTTACTTGACCTACGTCAGGAAGTTCTGGCAATAAGTTTGCATGTGAAATCGTGACTGATCTCTTCTCAAATTAAATTACACAAATAAATATAGTCGATGAGGCAATCATTGAAATAATCGCCGAGATTAAAAAAACTAACCCATGCACAACAATTGATCGTGTGTTATTATTGTCGAAACAAACTTCGTAGAAGGATTATCGATGATCTAATCGATATAGTAAAACATTCTGAATTAATGGAAAAAAATGAAAAAATAAATCTCAGTCTGAATCAGAATCTGAATCTGAATCTGAATAATAGTATTATCAGAATAAATATAATCTGAATCAGAATAAAAAATAAAAATGAAAAATAAATATAATCTGAATTAGAATAAATATTATTATCAGAATAAAAAATAAATATAATCTGAATCTGAATCAGAATCGGGTCAGAATATCTGAACCTGAATAAATAATATAATCTGAATCTGAATCTAAATAAATATTATAATTAGAATCTGAATCTGAATAAATATTATAATCTGAATCTGAATCTGAATAATTATTATAATCAGAATCTGAATCTGAATAAATATTATAATTAGAATCTGAATCTGAATAAATATTATAATTAGAATCTGAATCTGAATAAATATTATAAT
>JAECUM010022204.1:0-32687 GCA_016617855.1 Megalonaias nervosa | reverse complement strand
AATAAGAAAGCTGAATAAACTTAAGCACTTTGCTATAGATATTTTTAGCAACAGACTAAAAAATATAAATTCCATTACACCAATAGAAAGACTTACATCTTCTATAAAAAGAAATGCATTAGAAAATAGAATTAAAGATGAACGATGACTAACCAACAAAACCTATTTGATCAAAGGCAATGCCATGGATAGAAATGCCTCTCCATTTGAGAAGGTATGTTGATGCAATCTGCCATACACCAACAACTTTAAAAAAAAAATGTATAAACAGAGAGAAACCTCAATTCAAAATTATTTTTTCAAAATTGTTTGTGTCTTCATGGAACATGCCTAAACACTAATAATGGGTGAAAAGGGAAAATACACATCAAAGCTTTGGTATTTCTATATAAAAAATGTGGGAATACTCCTAAAGTTCTTAATCAGTTCTGTATGCTGGGACGGGTCTGTGGGATATCCACAAATAAAGACGTACAAATTTTCAGGTCAAGTTGCAAGTGTGTGTGTGTGTTTTGAAAAGTGGCATAACTTGAACAGAAGCTTTTCTCGTGACACTGGTAAAGTATAGAGCCTGTGCAAGTGTCATAATGCTAAAGTCACATAACTTTATACGGTTTGTAGGCATTTCGACTTTAGAAAATGTGAAGTATCCCAAACCATTATCATAAACAGAAGTAGAATATAGGAGTGTGATAGTTGTTGTTTAGATAAATCCAATACACTTTGAAATACCCCTGCTCTGTCTTTTGCTTTGCTCTTACTAGAGATCACTTTTGTAGCAGTAGAATCAGTGGTAAGAGCAAAGAATATCGTCGCTGCTGTCGAAGAAGGAGAAGTTCATTAAGAAAGGGGTTTAGCATTATTGTTAAAATATTAAATTAGGAAACACTAATGTTAAATCAGGGTTGGTTGGCATCGTGGTCAAAGACAAAGTAGAAGTGAGAGAGAATGAGACATCGTTGCTGAGCACGTGATTTTCTGGAGTACGTACATGTCCTAACAGCACAGTATCTTCTCTCTTGATGACAGCAGCTGTCTTTCTTGCGACTTTTTCTTTGCTGGGTGGTTTTGAATCGAAGGGATGTCAACTTTAATGTCACAGAAAATAGAAAGACACAGAAAAAAGACAGATATTTCGAAGAAATACTCACAGATAGAATAGAGACTCCAATAAGAAAAGTCTATTGTATTGGTACAGAACATTTATTCAAATATATACATGGGCTGTCTGGCCTGTGCTTTGGTCTAAGCACTATCCATTTAATACATAAACATTTAGATATTAAACAAACCAATTTACAAGTTATTTAGTTCTTGGTTCTAGAAAACTACTTTTAAAAATTAAAGTTCATGCCTTCAAAGAAACGTATACAACGTTTAGGCATTTCATAAAAGAATGACATTTTTCATACTACAATTACTGTTCATTTTTAAGAAAATGCTAAAACAAGAAACAAACGATCAAATAGGACAAAGTTCGTGCTTTTCTTTTTATCAGTCACGCACGTTGTTTAAATCTGGTCAGCTACCACTTGTGTCCCAACGTAGATGTTTCTATCATGTGCACCTTTCTAGTATTCGTTTAACCAACAAGGTGCGCATCGTCTTAAGCATCCAAAGTCACTAATGTTTTACGAATCTTTTCTTCAGGTAGTAGAGGTGGAGACGTATTGAGATGAAATCGCAACGCTTTGAACAAAGCGAGTGTCACGTGTACATTTAAAGGGACCACTTTCATGTTTTGAATGGTATGTGCTGTTCGTAAAGAGTCCACAAGGAATCGTCTGGTAAACGAAATCCCAGAAAGCAAGTCACTATGACACATACTACACGTCGACCCCAATTCAATGGGCACAGTTCTCGTCATGCCCTTCAACACAACATCAGCTACCGCAGTGACCACTCCTTCCTCTAGTTCTTCTCTGCAAGAGCTACAAAAGCAACCCTTGTGGGTGTGGTGTGGAGAACGTGTGCCTAAAACGCAAATCGTCTTTTTCTGCCAAATCTTTGTGGTGTATTGTGTCATCGGTGCTGACATTGCCAGTTGGAGTTTGCAACAAGGAGACAAACAATTGTGGACCATTTTACTTAGCAGTTGCATTGGTTACCTTCTTCCCAATCCGTCTCTGAAATATTCCTCTAACGGGAACAATAACAACGGGAGTCTTGCGTCCAACGTTAGTCCCCCTTCCAAATGTCACCCTAACCATCCTCTTTTAGACACTCCTCTGACTTCCAGCGACTCCTCGGACACTAGAACTCTGGAATTATGAACAACCAGTTTTACTTAACGTTACCCAGTGACAGTTCCATGGAGGTGTTTCCCAATAACTCTTTGTGCTGTTACACGGCCAAATTACCTCAGGCCATCCAATTGGATCACGAAGTCCATTGGGAAGTGGCTTTGGTGGAAATGATTCACATTACACAAATCAAAACGTCGTTGAAAATCAAAACACTTTTACGGTAGAAGTTCATGACGAACAAGTGCAACAACACTTGGATGAACGCAGCAGTATAGCTGACCCTATGATATCACAAGACCCCAAAACTAAACGAACCACTTATCGGTTGAAAATTCCCCCAGGCTATTATTTTAGTGGTCAACATTTGGTGAACGCTATTGCTGACAGGTTCTATGCCATGCTTGGTAAAGTCTTGGAGAAAACCAGAAAGGTGTCACGATCGATTACCACAAAATAGCTCGTCGCCTAATGATGAAATTTTCAGAGGACAAAGTATTAGCCATTACATTTTGTCCTGAATTGTATGACATTTTGGGTGGAGACCCAAAGTTGATCAAGATTGCAAACAAAATATCAGCCGTGACCAGCAACTCAGATTTTGCGAAATATTTTAGATTCCCTGTAGAAATGAAGCAAGGACTGAATTTGATTTTTGTGTACTCCGATGTGGCGGAGTACAACGTGGTGGGACACACCTCCGTACTGTTACTGCGTGTCATTCCTTTCAAAGTGGATTCTGCCACGAACGCTGACGAGGAAGGTGGAAACACCTATCACGTTCACCGCGAATTTGTACATCCTCACTATCTGCCCGTCAGTAAGTCGTATTTCGACACTGTCAACATTACTATAAAAGGAGATCTGGGACAAAATATTCCATTCACCAAAGGGAAAGACACAGTGAAACTCCATTTTCGAAAACGATTACTCTAACCTTTTGTCAGTCATGTATCCTGTGTACCGAGGAGTCGCTCGACAGCAAGGACATGGTTTAAGTGATATACTAAAATCAGCCTTTCGTACAGTGGCTCCCATTTTGAAACCGATGATGACACGGGGATTGCACGCCTTGAAAGATGCCGCGTTGACGCAAGGTAAAGAATTTCTCCAAAATGTCATCATTGACAAACAAAATCCCAAAGAAGCTTTCTTGAGAGCAGGCAAAAATGTCTTGCTTCATACGGGTAAAGACATTTATTTTGGGCCGGCGAGAAACTCCTATAAATGCCCTGGGGGATGCCGAGCCAAACATTCCTGCTTCCCTGACACCACAGTAAGGATAAGGCAGAAAAAGACGACGAAGACACCCCTTCAGAGGATTTCACACCACAAGAGCTAGAAAGACTAAGAAAAGAAAAACCGTCCAAGAGTTAGACGTTTTTGATAATTAAATCAGAGAAAATGATGCACCGAGAGTCTTGCGCTTGTTCCAAGTCGGAACTGGATCTGTTTGCCATGCCACCCACCATGATGACAATGCAAGAATCCCAATGGGTCGAATTTCATCCCGTCTCCTCTTTGACGGATTCAGCTCCCATCGAGTTTGAAATCAAAGGACAACCCGAAGATTACATCGATCTGAATAGCAGTTACTTGTATCTGAAACTGAAAGTGATCAAAACCGACAACACCAGTCCGGGAGACGATGCTAGAGTAGCTCCTGTCAACAATTTTATGCATTCCTTGTTCAGCGAAGTGGACTGGTACTTGAATAACAAACTGGTCAACAGTAGCATGGATACTTACCCTTACCGAGCGCACCTGGAAAGTCTCTTGACGTACGGAAAAGAGGACAAGAACACTCGTCTGGATGCTTGCGTAGTTTGCAAACCTGACACAGCAGGTGAGAACAAGTTTAACGACACAGCCCTGACAGGCGATGACGATCCTCACAATGTGGGCTTTAACGACCGTCGAAAGAAAATCCTGCAAGGTCGTAGTTTAGAACTGATGGATCGTTTGCATTTGGACATGTGGTTGCAAGACAAGTATTTGCTGAACGGAGTGAATATTCGCCTGAGACTCAATCGCAGCAGTGTCGCTTTTCATTTGATGACTCATACCAATGAGTACAAAACCATCATCCAAGAAGCCAGAATTTACGTGCGCCGCGTAGAAGTGTTACCTAAAGCGGAAAACAATATCAGTCACACATTGAGCAGATCGACCGCCAAGTATCCGATATGTACAAGTGAAAACATTCACCACTGCTGCTGGACTCCGATCCAAGATCGAAGATCATCTGTTCCAAGGACAGTTACCCAAACGTTTAATCGTTGGCATCGTCAGTAATGCGGCCCTCAACGGAGCTCACGATCAAAATCCTTTCCAGTTTAAGCACTACAAAGTGTCCAAGATCAAAGTCAGTCGCGATGGCAAGACCTTGTGTACCAGAACCTTCGAACCTAACTTTGCCTAGAAAAATTACTTGAGATCGTACTTGTCCCTGTACGAAGCTACCGGACAACTAGGAACCAACACCAGTCACTGTATTTCGTACGAAGATTATATAGGAGGTTACACTTTGTGGGCCTTTGATTTCACTCCAGACCAAGGCAGCGAAGAGGGACATTTGCATGCTACAAAATCTGGTCAACTGCGTGTGGAATTTCAGTTTGCAGAAGTTCTCACCGAGACGGTCAACGTTATCTTGTATGCCGAATTCGATAATACCATCAAAATCAACAGTTTGAGAGAAGTCGTTCTAGACTATTAGAAACAATGGAAGACTCCTATCCCTCATTGAACGGTAGAGAATCTTTGGACATGGAATGGGAGGATAGCGTGAAAACAGAACGCAAAGACTAAGACAAAGAGGACGAAGTAGTAGTCAAGTCCAGATGGCCAGAACAAGAGCAACATTTAGTGTCCTGTTTTGCTAAACACCTGGCGAATACAATTACAGAATTGAGTAAGAGAGATTGCTATGGATGTCAAAACGATCATCCCATGCAAATTCAACACGATAAATGTATGATAATGAGTCAAGAAGAAAAATTGGACGAGTATCTGGACTACGCTTGGAGTCTCATCTCAGAAGAAGCAGTGTTGCTTGAGTGGTATAATGGCTTGCGTGATCATTCCTGCCCTCCATTGACTACTCTGGAGATCTATCGCATCGAAGATCTTTTACCCAAGAGTGCGGAGACAAGGCGAAGAAACGGCTACTTGAAGAGCGTTTCAAACAAAAAGTCAGAATTGAATTGATGACGTATCATTACCTGTGAAAAAAAATAAACAACAACACAAAAAAATGGATACCTGGGAACTTTATTACCTTTTGAACAATATTTCGTATACTGCTTCTTGGAATCCTGGAGTGTGCGCTAAAGATGAACTACATCATCGCAAACCTCAAGACCATCAAGCTTATGTCATCAACACGGACGAGTCATCTCCCAGGAACCCACTGGGTTGGCATTTACTTCCCTCAAGAGGATTGTGTGGAATATTTTGATTCGTATGGATTACCCCCTTTGGAAGACGACATCATTGACTTTATGAGAAGAAATGCCCAGACGGCACGATTCAATAATGTGAAATCACAAGGCACAGATTCCATGGTGTGTGGACAATATTGTGTGTATTTTCTTCATCATCGCAGTATTGGATATCCTTTAGAACATTTAGTGACTTATTTTGATCGTCACTCTTATAGAAACGATGAGGAAGTAGATCGATGGTTTTGTGACCATTATGGCTGTCTTTTGTCTTTAGCTAGGAAACGTAGTGTACATCAATGGCCTCATGACTTCCATCAGTGGAAATCTCACATGATTTCACAACATTGTCAACCTTGTCAAAAATAATTTGTTTGATGTTATTGTTACTTGTAAATTATTAGTACTTGATTGTTGGTTGAATAAAAAATGTTGTGTTTTTGAGAAGAAAAAAAATGTGTCGTTTGTTTCCAAAACGAGACTGTGATTATATGCTCTTTGACTTTCTCTCTATCCCTCACCATGACATTCGCTATCATTGCGTTCCGATACTAAAACCAAGTCGGGATGTTTTCTATTGCGTCCGCGTTTGAACCATATAAAGCGGGTTGGCCTCCAGTCTGGCCATCCACTGTTGACTCGTCAACCTATGAAGATGCCTTCCAGACTTGCCAAGCTGAACGAAGCTTACGTCAGTTTACATCGTGTCAGGATAAACCTGATACCGAAGCCTGAAGGGATAAAGAATATCAGGATGTTACCCATAGCCCAAGACCTGATAGAAGAGGTCTTCAGAGAGGAAATCAAGAAAGAACAAGAAGAATGGACAGAGAAGTACAGACTTCAGAAGCAGAGAGAACAGCAACAACAACAGCAGCAGCAGCAGCAGCAGCAGCAAGAACCAGACAGAGGTTTTGTCGACTGCCGAGTAGACACCAAAGAGTTCTTCTTCTCTTTCCGCAGAAGCAGGCCGTATCGTATAGGAAAGCCTGCTCCCAGACGGGGACGCAATCTTAGACAGTCAAAAGGAAAAAAAAGATTGCATCACTTCCCGTCAACAAAAAACAGCTCTTTTCAGGGCTACCCCAATACTCTCGAAAAGACATACTAATTCAATTGCCAAAACAAAGTTGTGCGTTTGTGTCTTTAAAAATAGAAGTGAGTCAATAAGCACTTACTTTCTCTGTCTTGTCAGATAATGTATGTCTGTGTTTGTAAGTAAAAAAGTCAAAGTGAGTGTTTCTTTTAGGTCCGCACGTTTCTTCTCTTTCCGTCTGTGTGAATAGTAGGTATGTGTATGTTTAATGCATTCGCATTCATTGGTGTGGATAGTCTATGTGTCTGTTTAATGCATTCGCATTAGTTGGTGTGGATATGGGTGTGTTTTATGCATTCTCGTTCGTTGGTGTGGATAGTCTATATGTGTCTGTTTTATGCATTCGCGTTGGTTGGTGTGGATAGTTTATATGGGTCTGTTTCATGTGTTCTCATTCATTGGTGTGGATAGTAGATATGTGTCTCTTTTATGCATTCTCATTCGTTGGTGTGGATAGTCTATGTGGTGTTTCATGCGTTCCCCTAGCGTTTCTGCGGATAGCAGACAATGTGGTGTTTTATGCCTTCGCCTAGTGTTTGTGTGGATAGCAGATATGGTGTGTTTTGCATGCGTTCGCGTACGTTGGTGTGGATAGTAGATATGGTCTGTGCTTTTCTTCTCTTCCCGTCTGTGTGGATAGTAGGTATGGGTATGTTTTATGCATTCGCGTCCGTTGGTGCGGATAATATAGTGTTTTATGAATTCGCATTCGTTGGTGTGCATAGTAGATATGGTGTGTGTTTTGTATGCGTTCGCGTACATTGGTGTGGATAGTAGATATGGTGTGTGTTTTGTATGCGTTCGCGTACGTTGGTGTGGATAGTAGATATGGTCTGTGCTTTTCTTCTCTTCCCGTCTGTGTGGATAGTAGGCATGGGTCTGTTTTATGCATTCGCGTCCGTTGGTGTGGATATTATAGTGTGTTATATACATTCGCATTCGTTGGTGTGGATAGTAGATATGGTGTGTGTTTTGTATGCGTTCTCGTACGTTGGTGTGAATAGTAGATATGGTCTGTGCTTTTCTTCTCTTCCCGTCTGTGTGAATAGTAGGTATGGGTATGTTTTATGTATTCGCGTCCGTTGGTGTGGATAGTGTAGTGTGTTTTATGCATTCGCATTCGTTGGTGTGGATAGTAGATATGATGTGTGTTTTGTATGCTTTCGCGTACGTTGATGTGGATGGTGGATATGATGTGTGTTTTGTATGAGTTCGTGTACGTTGGTGTGGATAGTAGATAATGTGGTGCTTTATGCGTTCGCGTAGCGTTTGTGTGGATAGTCTATGTGGTTTTTAATGCGTTCGCTTAGCGTTTGTGTGGATAGTAGATAATGTGGTGTTTTATGCGTTCGCGTAGCGTTTGTGTGGATAGTAAGATAGGTACGTTTTATGCGTTCCCGTACGTTGGTGTGGATAGTAAGTACGGTGTGCTTTTTCTTTTCTTCCTTTCTGTGTGGATAGTATAAGGTGTGTTTGCGTGCGTTCGCGTACGTTTGAATGGATAGTAGATATGTCTGTTTTAAGCGTTCACATTGGTTGGTGTGGATAGTCTATGGGTATGTTTTGTGCATTCTCATTCGTTGGTGTGAATAGTAATTACGGTGTGTTTTATACATTCGCGTTCGTTGGTTTGGATAGGAGATATTGGGATTTTTTTCTTTCTCCCTTTCTTTTGTGTGTGTATTGGTCTTTGTCCCTATAAAACTCCCTTTATCCCTATCAAATTCATTTCACCTACCTACAGTATCGCGTATTCAGGTCAGCCAGTTCAGTGACGTCACACAGTATCGAGTATTCAGATCAGCCAGTTCAGTGACGTCACTGAAGCTAGGAATTTTGAGGCTATAAATATAGACTTGGGGTTTTCCACAGGTTGTAGCTATAAATACATACAAGGGTTTTTAAACAGGAATTGACCAAAAATTGTAGCTAAAAATAGACCCTACCTATTCCATTCCTCTTGTCACTATACAGGCCCAATATTTTTTGTCGCTAGACAGGCCCAATATTTTTTGTCGCTAGACAGACCCAATATTTCCCCATGTTAAATTTCCCTTGTCTGTAGGGTACAAAGTAGGGTCCTGTGAATCTTAAGGCTATATTGAAAACGACCAAATTTAACAAAGAAGTCTACATGAGGCTATAAATCTTGAGGCTATAGTGCAAACAACCAAATGTAACACAGAAGACTATGTGATGCTATAAATCTTGAGGCTACGGTACAACCCCTTAAATTTAACATTACGTTCTACGTGAAGCTATAAAACTTGTCCGTCTACAGACCCACCCATGTTAAAATTCCCATTGACGCCAGGGTACAACCCCCCAAAGTTAACATTTTGGTCTAAGTGACGCTATAAATCTTGTCCTTCTATAGTCCCACCCATGTTAAAATTCCCATGTTAAATTCCCATTGACGCTATATCGTCCCAGGGTGTGCTTTTGACGCTATAAATCTTGATGCCATATCGTCCCAGGGGGTTCTGTAATGTATTTTCCCATTGATGCTATATAGTCCCAGAGTGCGCTTTTGTCCGTAGAAATCTTGTCCGTAGACGTACCCAGGGTGATATTTTGTCCCTAGAAATCGTGTCCGTAGACGTGCCCGGGGGCGGGTCTGTAATGTATTTTCCCATTGTCTGTAGATCGCCCCCATATACTACTCATAATTGTGATGTATAGATCGTTGATGTCATCATCTAAAATGACACACAGAAAATCACTTGGCAGCCATTCAGAAACTCTTAAATCAAAGCAGCAATTTAAATCTAATGGTTAATTTATGTAAAAGTGAGTTTTGCAATGGTCAAGTTAAACTTGTAAACGTT
This sequence comes from Megalonaias nervosa, assembly GCA_016617855.1. Classification (NCBI taxonomy): domain Eukaryota; kingdom Metazoa; phylum Mollusca; class Bivalvia; order Unionida; family Unionidae; genus Megalonaias; species Megalonaias nervosa. The sequence continues at coordinate 23,077 of JAECUM010022204.1, read as the reverse complement.
CAGGTCAAGGCTATCTTTTAATTCCCAGTGCCTACTAGCACTAGTAAAAAGCAACTGATATGATTTTAAGGTATATCTGGTAATTATAGGAAATTTCACTCAAATTTTCCATTGAGTGCCAATGTGTGCTTAGTTAATGTTTGTATGTGACAAAGCTTGCCAGTTGCTTCCCATGGGTTGGTTTTTCTTACTGCGATTTTTCCAGGTTTCATCATCCAACAGTTACACTGGTGTCATCATGTATAGCCAAGCATGCACTGAAAATAAGTGTTAAACCCCAATAAACAACAAAACATATATATACACCAAAAAATGGAGTAAATTATATGTTCATCTTTAATAGCACCATCTGCTTGACACTACCCACAATGTCAAACAGTACTCGTGTTAAAACTATGAGTCACTGTTAAATTCCATGTATAACCCTATTTTTACCCCAAAACTATGCTTCATATGTATCCTCTTGTGATTCTACAGATTTCCACTAATTCATCACATGCTTTACATTTAAAGGGGTTTTTCTCCAATATGTACCATCATGTGTTGATTCAATGTCACTAAAACACCAACTACATACTTCACATGTAAGTGGTTTTTCTCCACTATATTGCTGCATGTGTTTCAGTACATGTGCACCCTGGCTAAACATTTTATTACATACTTCACACTGAAATGGTTTTTTGTCCTGAATGTACTTTCTTATGTCCATTCAGATTTCCACTGTCACTAAAACGTTTATCACACACTTCACATTTAAATGGTTTTTCTCCAGTATGTCTCCTCATGTGTATTAGCAACTGCCCACTCTGACTAAACCTTTTATTACATACTTCACACTTAAATGGTTTTTCTCCAGTATGCATCCTCATATGCCCATTCAGATTTCCACTGTCACTAAACCTTTTATTACATACTTCACACTTAAATGGTTTTTCTCCTGTATGTATCCTCATGTGCCTCCGTAGACTTCCACCATGACTAAACATTTTATGACATACTTCACATTTAAATGGTTTTTCTCCAGTATGTATCCTCATGTGCTCATTCAGAATTCCACTGATACTAAACATTTTACCACATACTTCACATTTAAATGGTTTTTCTCCTGTATGTATGATCGCATGCCTCTTCAGGTTTCCACTTTTATTAAACCTTTTATTACATACTTCACACTTAAATGGTTTTTCTCCAGTGTGTATTCTTGTGTGCTTCTCCAGACCGTCACTCCCACTAAACATTTTATTACATACTTTACACTTAAATGGTTTTTCTCCCGTATGTATCCTCATGTGCATCTTTAGTGATCCACTTACGCTAAACCTTTTTCCACATACTTCACACTTAAATGGTTTTTCTCCAGTATGTGTCCTAGTGTGCTTCTTCAGATTTCCACCGTCACTAAACTTTTTATCACATACTTCACATTTAAATGGTTTTTCTCCAGTATGTACCATCATGTGCCTGTGTAGATGTCCACCCTGTCTAAACGTTTTACTACACATTTTACACTGAAAAGGTTTTTGTCCAGTATGTGTCCTCATGTGCTCATTCAGAATTCCACTGTTACAAATTCTTTGTTCAGGTACTTCACACTTCACTGGTTTTTCTCCTGTATTGTCCATCATGTGCTTATTCAGATTTCCACTGCAGTCTAGTCCTAAACCTATCATCACATACTTCACGTTTAAATGGTTTCTCTCAAGGATTCATATTCCTGTGTACATTTAGCTTACCAATGCTATAAAACATTTCGTCCCAATCCAAACGCGTATAATATATATAGCAGCAGGCAGGGTGAACCCTACAACTTTTTTGCTTGAATCCGTGAACAAAAACATAAGGTTCCTACGAAGGCTGAAAAAACAATGTCAATAACTCTAAACCAAAGCCTCTAACCGAGATTATTTCCATATAGTTAAAAACGAATAATAAATCGTTTGGGTTAGTTATTTTTGTTATTTTATTTTTGACTTTTTGTTTTTATTTTATAGTGCGTTTAGTTTACTCGCCGGGTCAATTAATTTTTGTCGTTTTTCACCCTGCCTGCTGCTATAAATTAAACAACTATTATAAATATTATCAATAATGAATATTGGAGAACGACATTCAGCTAAATTAGCTCGAGAGCGATTAGAGGCAATTAAAAAATATTTACCTGTTCGTGATTCTGTCAAGCAACAACTACAATCACGTCAGGAATCTCAAGTTGATTTTGAAGAGGATACAAAACAATTATTTAAACCTATCACAGAAACCACTAAAGGTCTTCTTCCAATGTTAGAGAAAACCGCTGAAGCAACTGGAAAAATAGCAGAAAGAACTAAAAAAACAAAGAAGATTCTACGAGAACTTCCAGCCGAAATAGCTGCTGTTCAACCAATGCGAGGAATACTTGAAGGTATTGACCAAGCTCGTGCTGAAATAGGTGATATAAAAGATCGTATACCGGAACCAGAAAAAGAATCAGAAGCAAGAGCCTGGGTTAATCTGGTCGATAAGTTTACCGAAGAAGCTATTAATTTTATTGGAAAAGCCGAAGATTTAAAATTAATTGAGATTGCTGCAAGAAGTTATTATAATCGAAAACAATTTTTAAAATCTGACTTCGCTGATGATCCCGTGAATGAGGATAATTGGCACAAATGGATATTTCGCACATACTATGATGTTAATCAAGCTCGAAACAGCGATCCAAAATATATTAATTATTAAAATAAGGTAGATAACTATATTACACAACAACAGCAAGTATCACCACCATCAACGCAACAAATAATACAGCAAATACAACGACGACAACAACATAAACAACAATCTCCAAAATCACGAATACCATTACCACAATCTCCAAAACAACAGAAACCAAGCAAAAAGGAAGAGGAGGAAGAAGAATATTTGCCGTCAAGCACCTCTTCTGACAGCTCAACTGGAGAAGGCTTTATTAAACAAGGAAGTGGCCTTATTACTTGTCCTAATAATGTCCTTGCCGATGTTGATCGATTAGAAATACTCATCGGAGGAAAACGAGCTGGTAATAACTCTCCAGAAATAATTAATGAAGCAGCTGATATTTGCAAACGATTATTTACAGGCGGTATCATGGATATTGATGTGTATCGGTCTCTCATTAATGAAATTGCCGATGACTACTACAGCGACTAAGTACGTAATTAAATACAATTACTATAATAAAATGATCGTACATAGTACTCAACGTGGACCAAACATGGTCAGGGTAATAAATTCACGATTGCCAGTATACAAAACGACCTACGGAGATGGACTAGGTGATGTTGTTCAGGGTCTATTTAGAAGGATAGCCCCAAAAGCAATACCGATTGCAAAGCAACTGGGAATGAAAGCTATTGATGTTGTTCGTGAAAAAGGCCCCGGTGTTCTTGGTAATCTTGCTGGTAAAGCGTTTTCAGCGATCAAGGATAGACTAGCACGATTAATACGACGAAAACCTCAACCAGTAAAATTACCTAGCACTGAAGTAATGCCTGCAAAGGTCAGTAAAATAATAAATCAAGCTGCTAATCAAAAACTAGCAGAGTTGGCTAGTGTACCAATGTCAGAAAAAGAAAAAAATATAACCGCTAGTCTGATAGCAGGAAGTGGTCTTCGTTTTAGACGATAATAATTATAATAAAGATGTTCAAGCGCATATCTGATCCCGAATTTGACATGGACGCACCAGTACTCAAAGATGAGTCTGTGCGTGATTATCAATATTATTCTTACGACGCGCGAATTCCAGATCAGCGTGGACGAATTGAACTTCAAGTTCATGATACAAGTAGATATTTCTTACCCGCTGAGGCGTTTATTGAGGTAGAAGGTGAAATTTTAAATAACGCTGCTCCTGCAGCACCAGTAGCATATGGAGCTGAAGTTAGGGTTGGTTTTGTTAATAATGGTATTATGGCGTTATTTGACAGCGCAACGTACATGATTGACCGAAAAAAATATTGAATCAACCCAGAAAGACGTCGACGTTGCAACGACAATACTTGGCCTTGCAAGATACAGCGATGATTATTCAAGATCAACTGGTCCATCAATGATGTTCGTAAAGGATACTTCTAACCACCCTGATAACAGACAATATGATATAAGACGACCAAGAAACTTCGCCGGCGCCGCTGACGTTGATGTAAATCGGGTGGTTCATGGTGCTAATCCAGAATTTAACTTAGGATTTGCAGCACGTAGATCAATGTTGAAAGATAATAGAAGATTGTTTTCATGTGCGATTCCATTGTCACATATCTTTGGATTCTGTAGAAATGTCAGAAAAGTCATTTTCGAAGCTAAGCATACAGTTGTACTTGTACGAAAAGCAACCGACAATGATGCAATATGGCGACCTATTGGTGATGCTGGTAAAGTAATTCTGACAAAACTTTCATTGTGGATGCCAGTAATGACTCCATCAATATCTGAAGAAGATCGGTTACTTGCTTTCATGGGCAGCGGTGGTAAATCGATGTTATCATGGTTAACAATGACCACAGATGCTATCCAGAGTAATATTAATGGTTTATTTACATGGCAAATAGCTTCTCAGCAAGGTGTTTCTGCACCACGACATATATTTATTGCATTTCAAGATGCTGCACGGGTGGATGATCAAACAGGCAGCATTATGATATTTGATAATCTTGGTGTTTCCGAGGTTTCCTTAAGAAGAAATGGACATCAAGAACCATCCGAGGATATTTTATTGAATTTCGATCAAAAGCATGTAGCACGTGCATATCATCGATTAATGACGTTCATGGGGCGTGATCAAAATGTTGATTCTGGTTTACAAATATCACAGCTAGATTTTACAACGTTGTATCCAGTATATTACTTTTCACTCGAACATTTAGATTTAACTAGACAATCAGTAGTTGATATACATTTTCGAGCTCATGTTGATAGAGATGTTGGAGTTGTTGCTAATTACAGAGCAATCGCTGTTATACTCAGCGATAAATCAATGTTACTTGAAGGTGTTGGTGGTCGCATGAGAGTTGTTGATGCTCCAGTAGAAAACATGTAATTAGATCGCTCATAATATTATAATGTCATATAATCACGTTAGCGTTAGCCTGACTCCTGGTCAGATTAAAAGGATGCAATCAGCATTAAAAAATAATTGTGGAATAAAAGTATCGTTGAAGAAAGAACAAATGAGCGGTGCAAATAAATTATCGTTGACCGAGCGTCAGTTCAGAAACTTCAATGAAGCCAAAAAATCAAATAAAGGTATAAAACTTAATCTTTCTGCGGGCGCTATCAAAGATACTTCTAAAACAGGTGGTATATTTCCTCTTCTTGCAGCTATACCAGCATTAATAGCCGCTGCAGCCCAAGCTGTTGCAAAAGCAGCTGCATTAGGCGCTGTTGGAACCGCTGCTGGAATGGCATTAAAGAAAGCAACTGGTCGGGGAATAAAATCCTCCAAAAAAAGGGAAAGGGTCTAATATTGCCAGGGACCCCATATTCATGGTACGGAAAGGGTCTAAGACTTCCCGGGACAGTTGATTAATTCTGCCTATGTCCAATTTTGATTTACTTGATGCTGCTAAAAAATTAAAAATAAAAAATTTCAGAGGTATTTTTATGCGTGATCAATTACCAAAACAACCGAACAATATTGAAACCGGTATTATCACTCTCGATAAAAACTCTGGCCCAGCTGTTGCAAAAGCAGCTGCATTAGGCGCTGTTGGAACCGCTGCTGGAATGGCATTAAAGAAAGCAACTGGTCGGGGAATAAAATCCTCCAGAAAAAAGGGAAAGGGTCTAAGATTGCCAGGGACCCCATATTCATGGTTCGGAAAGGGTCTAAGACTTCCCGGGACAGTTCATTAATTCTGCCTATGTCCAATTTTGATTTACTTGATGCTGCTAAAAAATTAAAAATAAAAAATTTCAGAGGTATTTTTATGCGTGATCAATTACCAAAACAACCGAACAATATTGAAACCGGTATTATCACTCTCGATAAAAACTCTGGTCCAGGCACCCACTGGGTTGGATATGCAATTGATCCACGTGGAATTATTTATTTTGATTCATATGGATTAGCACCACCGATGGAATTCTTAAAGTATGGTAGCGGCGATCAAAGTACTCCAATATGGTATTCAACGCTACCAACACAAACATTAACTGATCCACCAATATGTGGTCGTGAAGTACTCGCTGTACTTGATGCTGTATCAAAATCAACAAAACCACCTGATAAAGTCGTGCATGAATATACTACGACGTCACATTTAAACAGACATTAATAAATATAATGGTAGATATTTACGGAAGATCCTCTCGTGGTAAATCTCTGTTAGGTGATTTATATAAATATGCAACCCTTGATCAGCTCAGAAATGAGATTGATGATTTATTAAATATTACAAGTGTGGATCAAAATGAGGTCGTTGTTTTTTCAGGATAAAGAAGGACGATTAAAGACAAGTAATATACAACTGCCAGATGTACTCATACGAGTTCCTAATGCGGTTGTTGATAATATCGTTACTTTTACTGATCAGGGTAAAATACAAGATTCCGGTACATCAGTGAACGATTATATCAAGAAAGCTGGTGATTCATTCACGGATCACATTATCATGAACCGAAATAAAATTATAGGCCTTGGAAAACCAACCGCAGATGCGGACGCTGCAACAAAGAAATATGTCGACGATCAAGAATCTAAGTACGTATTAGTCAACGCCGGTATAATGCGTGCATTTCTCAACATGAATAATAATGGTATTAATAATCTCAGAACACCAGAGTTAGATTTTGATGCTGCAACGAAGAAATACGTCGATGATAAGGAAATTCCTATGACAACTTCGCTAAAAACAATCAATGACGAAACGACTACACTAAATAATACTTTTTCTAGACATGTAGAAACGTTCTTAAATTTTCGTAGAAACATAAACAGAACCATTAAAGAATTTTTTGGGGAACAACCAACCGTTGACATAAAACTCTCCGACGTTAACATGAAACTCAATGATATTGTTAGTGGAATACCTAATATTCTTCAAAAAACTAATCTGATTAAAATTCCACACGTACAAATTAAAAATATCGTATATACAGTATCATCGGGATCATCAACATGGACACCACAAAATAACAGTCTCGAACATACCGCAGAAGTAACTGGGTTATACAGGCTGTCCATGTACGGTTTAGAAATTACTGCTGCCACTTCATCATCACCGAATGTATATCATAATCCTCTACTGGTGATGCTAAAAAAAACACTAAAGAAATATTTACGTTGACGTCAACGGAAATGCCTCCGAGACGTTACTGGTGGTGTCTGGAATTCGTAGCTGAAACTCCTTAATTAATTACTTAACGTCATTGTATAATGGATCAAAACCAAGGACCTCAGTCCTACATCGACGTTCAACGTCACAGATATAATCAAGTGTGTAAATGTCAGACTGAATTAAAAAATATAATCGACGATTATACAGTAAAAGTAAAAAAATATCGCAGACGTATGGTTGTCATTGATATAATTGTTTACTCAGTTTCCGCTATTGTTGCTGGGACCGGATTATTATTATCAACAATAACAATGACGGCGCCTGCAGTTGTAACAATTGTGGTTTCAACTTCAATGACTGTCGCAGGCATTCTTAGTATTATAGCTAAGAAGATATCTGCATGTACAAATACTAAATTACACGAGTATATAATAAAATTACATACAGCAACAACAGCCTATTCTAAATTATCATCATATATTTCGTTTTACCTCAGTGATGGTAAAATATCTGATGAGGAGTTCGCAACGATAATGAAAACCTACGATGAAGCATTTAGCGACAAAGTCACTCACAATAACCAAGGCGAATTAAATAATAACAATAATAATAATGACTGACTCAAGAGAGCTACTTCAACAGATCGTCACTAATACAACCCCGTCAAAAACTACGATGATCTCATTAAGTTCGACCAATCCTGAGTTTAGCGTTAACTTTCCAACCGCAATTCCTGCAAAAGAAATAGCATTAGCACAATTGCGAGTTTATTACAGCTGGCCAAATATTAGATCAAAACCATTTGGTGGACTACAGCCAAATAATTCAGTAGTATTCGCTAATGAGAATAAGCCTGATGGAACTCCTGATTGGCAAGTAGTTGCTATTTCAACGGGCAGTTATCAAATAGAACAGATCAATGATGAAATTCAGCGCAGAATTAAATCAATTACAGGAAAAGAATCAAAAATAGCAATTACTGTTTACGAACCAACATTATCAGCGGTGATTGAAGTAAATTCCCCTGATTATTCTGTAGATATTTATCAAAGTTTGATCAGATCAGTATTAGGATGGCCTGAAGTTGAACAAGATTATCAAGGACCACCTGAACCAAAACGATCTGATTTTGTTATAAATGTTGAAAAATTTATAAAAATCCCAGAATATCGAAAAACGTATCCGTTCATTGAGAATCCGGATGCTTATCGTGGTTATACACATTATGCTCATTTTGTAGATTTCATTCAGGGTAAGAAAGATACAACAAGAATAGCAACAATTAACGTTGAAGAAAATAACTCAAAATCAAAACCAATTAAATCTGAACATGGACGTGTACTTAATGATCTAAGAAATTTATTTTCAAGCATTTCTTACTACGATAATTTAAAAAATCAAATAATTGAAGTAATACAACATTTGAATCAAGTTGCATCAGACTTAGAATATGTAAATATGGCTATCGTTGACAGAGAAAAAACATTAAACGCACCGGCAGATAGATTTCTTAATACTTACATAGTTAATGAAGACAGCCCAATTCAACGTGTAAGTTATAAACGTTTATTTACAACAGTGTTTCTTAAACATTATGAAATTACAGAAGAACAGCTACCAACATTTGTAATTCCGGGATTTAACTCTGAAGAGCTAAAGAAATCAGTTAATGATCTTATTGATGAACATTTTAAAAGAATATGTGATTCATGGAAAAAATTAATACCTACACCAACCGTTCTTAAATATAATAATGATCCACACGGTGGAGGTCGTCTTATTTCTCCTGATATTGTTAATATAACATCAACGATCGCAGTCAATCTAGTATGTGACGTAATTGATGGCAGCTATCAAGTAGATCTTGAAAAATCCACTCAAGCTCAACAAGGATATATATTATATTCATTTAGACCTCAAGCGCCACCCGGGTGGTTAATTGTATCTGAGCCAATTAATCCAGATCATCTACGTGTACATAATCCATTATTGTCAAGAATAAATTTCAAGCTTACTGACCAGACAGGACACATTTTGGATCTAAGACAAGAATCACTCAATATTAATTTGTACATACGCTCATAGAACGTCCGAGTAAATATTTCCTGATATAATCATGGAAAAAATAATCTGATTCTGAAATAATCAGAATTTTCTTAATCAGATGGGTTAAATGGTACTCTAATTCATGAAATTATTAAAAAAAAACCCATAAAAAGTGCTGGGGTTTTTGCCCTCGATAAAATCAGAAATTTAACAGAAAAAAAACTATCAAAAATAGGATAGATTTATGAAAAAAGTGGACAAAATTCAATTTAACAAAAAATATTTATTAGATTTTGTTAAAACCCCTGGGGGTTTTGCCCTCGATAAATCAAAAAATTCGTCAAAAAAACATAGTTTTTACCCCTGGGGTTTTTGCCCTCGATAAATCAGAAATTTGACAGAAAAACATAAAAAGTGCTGGGGTTTTTGCCCTCGATAAAACAGAAAAATAAGTACATTTTTGTTTTTTTTTCAGAAATATATTAATAAGATCAATTTTTCTCTTAAATAACGTTAATTTGAGAAGATCAAACATTTATATCATTCATTTTTGTTAATCAAACATGATAAATTTCAACATATATAATGATTATTTTGTTATTCTAAGTGTTTTGGCGGGTAAAATGGTACTCTGTTTCATGGAATAATCAGAATTTTCATAACCTGATGGCTAAATGGTACTTTGATTCATGAAATAGTTATAAATTCTTTGATTTAATAGGTTGAATAGTACTCAGAATCATTAAAATCTGAATAATAATCAATTCCTATGATTAAAGCAATTGTACATATAATGAAGCGAGATAACTCTGCTCTCTCTCTCTCTCTCTCTCTCTCTCTCTGCAGAGCAAATTAAACGATTATCTCCCTTACTACTACGTTTGATTTATGGACAACGAATATATCTTGTTTTCGTTAATTATTTAGTGATTTCTTTGTTTTCTGTAAGCAATTAGCTGTTAGTGAAGCAGCAATTTGTAACAGAGGGATATTGATGTATCTTTTGACTCTGATAACCTTAAATTCACGTCGGTTTATATGCAAGTGCGTTGATACAAATCAGAGTTATTTTTAGCTCTAACACATGTATTTTAACCTAACGAACGATAACGCATACAGAAAATGTAATATGCGATTATTTTATGAATTATGTTTGAAAAATTGAAGTAAATCCACGCTAAAGTTCTACAATAACTGATTTTATTCTATTATTAATACAAGTCCAGAGTAATCACATGTGAGACAGTGCAAATAGTTTATATACTTAAATTTAACTGTATATTCATAAGAGAGCGGTGGCCGGGGTGTTAAGGCGTTTGCACGTAGATCAAAGTTCTGCAGACTCTCTGTGTGTTCGAGTCTCCAAAAATGCTAAAGATATATTATCTTGCATTCGGCGACGGATGCTATTTATAACTGGGGGTACGAAACCCAACAGAAAAATAATACAACTCTCCCACCATGTAACCACGTGGTGGGTGTACTTTTGCACTCCCCGAGGTTTGTATGGGGGGGAGAGAGTGTACAAAATCTGTTGGACGTAGGTAAATCCCCCCCCACCGTTGTATTCCGTCTATAGTTAAGTTTATTGTTAAGTTTGTTGTTAAGTTTATGTTTGTTGTTAAGTTTGTTGATAAGTTTATGTTTGTTGTTAAGTTTGTTGTTAAGTTTATGTTTGTGCTGTCTGCAAAAATCAAAATCATCACCATTTGTATATATTCATGTTCATACAATCATATGTTCATTAGGATAAGTTTATGTGTTTGTGCCGTCCGCAAAAAATATAATCAAAATCATAATCATCACCATTTGTATATATTCATGTTCATACAATTATATATTCATTAGGATAAGTTTATGTGTTTTGTTTGTATCGTTACGGATCACCCTCTGAGCTTTCGAGGATGTTGTTTGACAATCTAGGGGTTCACATGGGGGTTGAGTCTGTATGTGTTTCGTCTAATTTCGAATGCCCCTGAGCTTGCTAGAATGTTGTTTGACAATCTAGGAGCTCATATGGGGTTGTGTTGTGATTATATGTTTTGTAAATATTTTTTATATTGAAGAAATAATTATTATATAATGAACCAAGAAAATATTAATGCCATTGTTTCCGCTATTAAAAAATTAAAACATGACGGAATAAATCTCTCTGATAATCTCGATCCTGAGAAAATATGCGATTTTGAAATATCAAAACAACGAAAATTCGAGAATAAATACACATTGCCATCCAATTATAAATTCGTGAAATTAATTTATCAATCTATGTTAGAATCCTTGGCAATGGTAAATGACAAACAGGTAAAACTGTTTGCGCCTCTTGCACGTTCAATCGAAAAAATAAGAACTGAATTGTCTCGTGAATACGAGAAAAAGAAGATTGTGGACAATCGTGTAATGCAATTGAGAAAAATTATGTTATTTGATTCTGTCAATGACACTGAGAGTGAAGGTGTCATGATTGATTGGGAATAATTAACAGAGTCGAACTATACAGTAAAAAAATATTTATTTATTAAGAGTACAGAGTTAGATATATTCAAATATTATCGACTGATCATATTTTATTGAATATGCTGATTTAGTAATATTATTTGCGCCAAATTGTACCGATTGTGGATGTGTGCCAAAATGTTTTGCAGCTGCATTTATTGATGGAAAAGTTATTTTTTGGCCTGTTTCTGTATTTACGGATTTAATAGCTCTCTTTTTAAATACTTTACATTTTCCTCCATTTCCACGAGCAGAATTCTCTCTCTGTGTAATAGCCTGCAGGTTAGATAACCGATTATTTTGGGATTTCCATCAATATGATCAACTACAAGTCCATTTTTGATGACCCCATAAAAACATTCGAATATGAATATATGAGAGTAATAATTTTTATTTCCAGCATGGAATTTAAGATAACCAGTATTATTAACACTACCGACTGGGTTTTTTAATCGGCAGTGCCTGATTACACCATCTCGAGACGCCTCATAATTTTTAATTATGGGATGTGCCACAAATTCTTTTTGCTCCATATATATAATATTATTTGTTTAAATCATTGTTTTGAAATCTGGCCAGATAATCTTCTACGGTTTTTATAGGAGATTTACCTGACAATGTCAAAGTATTTTTTTTTTGGTCATAATATCGTTTTAATTCTCTATATTTTTTATCGCCGCATTTTACACATAACTGAGTTTTTCCTCTGACTCCAACACCACATTGCACACATGGTTTTGGTCCTAGACTAGTATTTTTAATGCTTTGCATATGGTAGCTGCAGAATTCATTCACGCATGCTTTGTTACAGGGAGAAGTATATCCGATTTTGAGCCAAATACATCGATTCTTGGTTTGAATCATTATATATACACTAAAATTTAATTTAAATATTTGTCTTAATTATAATAATGGAGGAATTATCAGCAATTGAACCTTATAGACCTAGATTTGAACTTGACAGAATATCAGAATATAAATTTAGTACTTTGAAGCAAGATATAGCTTTAACAAATGAGGATATAACCGAACGTATCCGTGAAGCCAAGAAGGAATTTCGTAATAGTGGTGCGGCTCATGTGTGGTCAACATTCAGAGTTGGAAATATTGTCGATAATATAATGAATGACGAACGAGGGAAAGCAATTATTAATCACCTTGATGATCAAAACTATTTTATTTTAATAAAATTTATTGCAAATACAGAAGAAGATACTTGGATTATTCGTGACAAGCGTCATCCAGTACGAGTGCAATCGGGAAATAATATTGTTTTATTAGATAAAAATTCCAAACCAGGAATATTGACCGGTGTTGATAAACCGTATTGTGAACGCGCATATCCCGTTACTGCGGTTGTATATGCAATATATCCGCTGAATAATAAACCTGACGTTGGGGATCTCTAACAGATGAGACTGTCAGAGTCAAGAATAAACTGTGTAGCTGAACGGGTAACAGAACACTTTACAAACGCAATACGTGGTAATGGTTTAACAGATTTACGACGTAAAAAAATAAATACGTGGGCAGAATCAGTTAAAGATACCGGAGCATCTATTAAAGATGTTGCTGATCTAGAGAAGAAATTAAGATTTCCAATAACAGTAAAGACGTTAACAGGAGATGTTTTATATAAACAGAAATACATAAAAAATGGAGCTCCGATAGATATTATTGATCATAATTCGCATGCGTGGACCTAAGCAGTAACAATATTTCCACGGGATAGAACAATTAAATTTTAAAGTGGTCACATATTTGATTTTATCAAAAATATCAGTAAAAACGATCCTGTATCTGTTTGGTTATTTCACAGTTCAGAATATGATTATTATGATCAGTTTGTACGGCCTAATAGTGATATTTACCTTACCGTACAGAATCTCTACACGAGGAAATGAAAACACTAGCATTAAAATACACTTCAGACGATATCAAGGTTGGAGAATTATTAAATAATTGTTTTACTGTTCCATCTGTAGCGGCTCACTTTGCTCAGGAGAAAAATTTATGGAAACCAACACGATCGGAATTTCTTGAAGATATCCACAAAAGCTGCGTAGAATATGGACACGGAGGATTGTGGAATACTAAATATAAGTATAATGACGTTATCTCAGTTGATATGGTAGCATGTTATCCTGGGAGTTTTCTTGGATACGAAGAATGTTCTGAATACTTTAAGAGATTTGGACATCCATCACATGAGATGACCAGAGTTGCAATAAACGGACCTTTACCAGATTTTGACTTAACCGGATTCGCATATATAGAATCATTCGAGTTTACAGAAGATCTCCATCCGATTACTTATACTTGGTTTGGAAGACATTTTTCAGAAAAATGTTGGGTTCCAATAGTACTATTGCGATATATGCTTGATGCTGGAATTTTAACATTATTACAGGTGAGTGAGCAAGTTTGGTTACCAGAACCGGATAGATTTAATATCGATGATGCCAGGAGAGAATTTCCTGATCTTAACGAAGATGATGTTGTCAAAATTACTAATAATATACGTAAATGCAGAGATGGGCATGATGAAAAACTTGCAAAAGATCTTGGTAGAAAGATAATTGGTAAATTTACTCAAGGAGGATCATATGATCATAAACGACATTGTACGAGATTGATTATGGACGATGCTGAATTCTATTTTATAATCGCTGATACAACGAAAAAAAAAACAAATTTATAAGCCGATGTAATGCTTATTTGTCAGACGGAACCAAACTAGGCACAATTGTGAGCTATCTTGATGGTGACTCACCGCAATTTACTCATTTAAGATCATTGATGTTAGCCTATGTTTCTATAAATCTACTGTCTATGATAAATAGATTTCCTCGTTACGCTGTCAGAGTTGCTACGGATTCGTTTTATATAAATAAAAAATATACGGATTTGTTAAAACCGCTACTTGGTAATGGTGAATGGGTATCATGGAGAATGAAACAGGAGAATATACTTAGTTATTCTGAATCTGCCGACGTTGAAATTAAGGAAATATATTACAAAAATAATAATCAAGCATCAAAGTCATCTGTACCATCTGTATATGATCTTGTGGCTAGACATAAGACTGTTTATCTTAACGGATGCGGTGGTTCAGGTAAAACAACACGTGTGATTAAATTATTCATGAATAATAATTCAGATATAATTGTTTTGACACCGACACATAAATTAGCCAGAGAAATAAAAGAGCGAGGAGTAAAATCGTGTACATATCATAGTTTCTTTAGATGGTGTGGAGACACATGGACTCCTGAACGAATGGGTGAAAAATATATACCTAAATATATTATGTGGGACGAGGTAGACACGGTGTCGTTAGAAATATTAAAAACATTTCTTGATTGGTTATTAACAAAGAATACTGCTGTAATAATGTGTGGTGATCATGGTCAACCACCACCCTTTATTGGACAGTCTCCACATGAATGGCTGAAAAATAACGTAGATTATTATGAAGAAATAAATGATGACCATAGAGCTATTGATGAACCGCTGAAGGAGTTTTAAAGGTTAATCAGACTACAGCCGGATAAAATACAATGTGAAATAATGCGAGGAGTAATTCCAGAGACTACAATGAATGATTTTCTAAATTTATGGAATCCCGCTGATTTAATAGTCGCAAGTAGAAAGATAGTTCGTGATAAACTGCAGGAGAAATTATTTTTGTTACATAAAGAAAAGTTTTCAGATCTACCTGTACCATTATGTTATCGCCCAGCAGATACTCGACGACAGAATATTGAAGTTGAAATTCCTGGTGGTGGAATACAAAATCTTGTCTTGAATGATATTATTTTAGTCGATATTAATGTTGTTGAGAATGCGCTGAGTATGAATACATCACCGTGGACGTTAGGATACGCTATAACGATTCATTCTTCACAGGGATTAACTATTTCTAATACAAATATCTGGATTGTCGATGATCGGATCGAATGGTCAAATTTAGTCTATCTTGCAGTATCTCGAGTCAGAAGAATATATCAACTACATAGGGTTATTATGAATTTTACAGAAAATAATGATCAAACTGTTAGTAATGACGTAATAAGATAAAAACTATCTGGTCATAAGCAATGTGGCAGAAAAAATAATCGTGACTTTGATATCGATACTGAATTTATTATAACGCTAAAACAACGACAGAATAATCATTGTGCAAGCTGTAACTGTAATATGTTGTGGCAATATTCGAATAATAATCCAAGACAATTTACCGTAGACAGAATTAATAGTGATCTTGGTCATACACGTGATAATGTGATGCTAACCTGTCTTGAATGCAATCGACGTAGAGGTTCTGGTTATGTAATTGTATGTGGTGGTAATTGTGTGTCTTTAGGAATTACTTGTAATTGTTCACGTACAAATTCACGTTGAGGAGCAGTTGAATCCAGTCTGTAGATTGCAGGTCTACCCGTGGATCTAACCACGCTAGAAATTGTATGTGTAGTCACACTCCAGATAGGATCAGTTGCTCTTTTTTTACCACCTTCAAGTTCACCAGGTTCATATAAATATCTTACAGTTACATTACCTAATACTGGTTGAGAGAAAGATTCACGGCGTTGTATGGGTATATATTTTTTTGTAATCGCATTAGAAGGTTTCATGGAAGTTGAACGAGTAATTTCATTATTTAACGCAGCTATCACACTTGGTAACCTAGGAACCCATTCACGAGATCTCTCACCGGACTTAAAGTCAGTAGATATTTCCTTTGCATATTGATATCCAAATAACCGCTCAGCAAGTGTTCGATTAAATCGTTCAACGATTGCCTGATCACGATGAATTTCAGTATGTCCTCGTCTGATTTTAACATTATGTTTTTTCATCAACGATAATACTGCACCAAGAAATTCTTTGTCAGGATCAACTTGTAGCAATTGTGGCCATCGTAGACCACCACGTTGATAAATTCGCTCAAACGCAGATGCAACTTCAGATGCTGTCTTTGTTGATAATGGTTCAGCTTCTTTATATCTACTTGCAGCGTCAACGACAGTTAATGCGTATTTGTACGTGCGTGATTGACGTTTACGTGTTTTAATGGTGTCATGTGGTAAAAATAAAATATCTGCTTGATGAACTTCATTAGGGGTGCTGACATCAAAATGTTCGTACTGAATGTTTTAGGTGGTGGAAGATAAATTTGCCATATTGCCTGTCGTGCTAACCACGCTGCAGCAACAGAACGTGAGACTTTTGCTGCTTCAGCAAGTTTAGCAATCGCTGATCTGCCTCTCCAATATCCTCTTGGGCTATAATAAATAGATTCCATTATAATAGTTATATAATTAATTACCCAGCTCCTAGCATTATTTTACCTTTCATGAACATGACACGCTTGATCAATCTTATTTATTGGATACTCTCCTGGTCTTGGTTGATCTTGAACATCAAGTCGGATATCAAGTCGAGTTCCAGGATCACAATAATTATATCCAGGGAGATGTTTCTCACCGGGGTATTTAGCCCATGGCTTTCCTGGTAATTTCCATAATGAAGCGGCGATATCTCCACCTGTCTTTGATGAAATAAATTTATATATTTTTGTACCACATTTCACACACTTGCATGTAATTGCACGTCTTTTATTCTTCGTTGTTATTGTTGTTAATTCGGCAGTAGGTGTAGGTACTCTACATCGAACGCAATATAAATCCATGTTATTTATTATATGGATATAATTGACTTTTCTGCGACACAAAAACAGGAACCAGTTAAACACCATCCAGCGTTACTAAATTCTATTAGAATGATTATAATAGGCCCATCTGGATCAGGCAAAACACAATTATTGCTTAAACTAATAATGAGATGGCTGAAGTGGGATAGATTATATTTGGTAGCGCCATCTGTAGATGATCAACGGTGTTATGAAGTACTTAAAGATTTTAATGAAAATGCAAAATTATTGGACGAAAACGGTAATGATGTTGTTGACTTTATTACCGATATTGATGAAGCCCCATCTGTAGATGACCTAGATGGATTTATAATTAATTTAGTGGTGTACGATGACGTCATGCTGGACAAACAATCAAATCCAGCTAGAATATTTTCTCGAGGTAGACATAAAAATACTGTCGTGATTTATGTTACACAACGATATACACAAATACCTAAAGTGATCAGAGATAACTGCAATATTTTAGTCGTGTTTAATGGAGTAGATAATTATACTTTACAGAATATTTATTATACTTGGTGTTCAGGGGATATGGATATGATTAAGTTTAAAAACTTCTTTTCAAAAGCACAAGCTGTTTCGTTTGGATTTATTACAATAAATCTACATGACCCAAGATCTAGGTATCGTATAGGTCTGGATAAAATCTTTGGTTAATTTATAGCAGCAGGCAGGGTGAAAAACGACAAAAATTAATTGACCCGGCGTGTAAACTAAACGCACTATAAAATAAAAACAAAAAGTCAAAAATAAAATAACAAAAATAACTAACCCAAACGATTTATTATTCGTTTTTAACTATATGGAAATAATCTCGGTTAGAGGCTTTGGTTTAGAGTTATTGACATTGTTTTTTCAGCCTTCGTAGGAACCTTATGTTTTTGTTCACGGATTCAAGCAAAAAAGTTGTAGGGTTCACCCTGCCTGCTGCTTATATTGTTTTATTCCAGTATGTGTCCTAATTTACAGTCAAAACGTACCCAAACCGAAACGTACCCAAGTCAAAACGAACACGTACCGATACGTACCAAGGTCAATATGACAATGACCGGCCTGATGAGCAATAGAAATCGTCAGACGCAATAGAACTATCATATCTTATCCCCTATTCGGTACACTTTGCCTCTATTGTGTGCAGTTTATATTTTTATATAACACGTGAATATATCACTCTATGTGATTTTAATTGGTCCAAAAAAGCACATGAGATTATTATGCAGTATTCTCCTTACTGTTGGACTGCGATCGTGGAAAAAAAAATTTTTAACCACGCCTTCTGGAATGTTTTGTTGTCAATAAACATTTTGGCCGCTAGTTTATGATTCTATTCAAGAAAGGAATTGGGGGAAAATGGTCTTATCTGTCTGAATATGACCAATTTACCATCACAGGGGCTTTGTTATGTCATGTATAACATATAACATGAAAAAATGGATAAAACCCCAAGACAACAGCAACAACAACATTAAGTAAAACTAAGGGTATTGAACATTTCATAGCGAATGCGTAAGTTGAGATTGGAGGGGCGCGGTAAACCTGAAGCATGGAATCCACACTATATACAAGCGTGGTTTAAATGTTAACTTACTCACTTAATGAACCCACTTCTGTTCACAAAGGAACGTGAACATAAACTGGTCTCCAAACTGACAGAAGTTCCAATCAATGCATATTGACGGGGTAAATATGCTATGCAATTCCGATTCAAAATGAAATTTGTTTTCATATTCTGCTGTCTGCTGTTCCAAGTCAAATACTGCAAATATCCGTCAGAAATACATTACAGTAAATATAGGAATTTCTGCATCCAGACCTTCTTTCAAATGAATATTGCAACAGTGTAATATATAGTTGTGAAAGTGACATGTTAGGTTACTTAAACATGGACCGTCTACTGCATTCTAACCGGTACTGCATTAAACAATGTGACATCACGAGCACTGGACATTCTGTGTTGAAAAAAAAATGATTTTGTCTGTATAAAATGTTTTGTTTATTCTGAAGGACGCTTGTTCTTTGATTTATAGATTCTAAGAAATGAATAAGCTACTTTTAAACGTTACTACTAGTTCAACTTTGGGATTATCTTTTTAAGCACAACAAATGAAAAATACAACGTCTGTCAGAATGAACGAAATTATTCGTTCTTCTTTCTATCTAAATAATTTCCACTGAAATAAAAACTATGTGATAAACGAATCTCAAATGGGTAATGATTTAATACTAAATTTATGAAACTCGTTGAATGCTGTCCAGTCTTTGCTCGCCAAGGCTTGCAAAAGCTCGTTTCATAAATTCAATATTAAATCATCATCCACTTGAGATCCTCTATATATGACCTAGCTCTAACGCACATTAAGACATACGTCCTGAAGTTAAGAAGTAACGTTTGAATATATTTATGTTGCGTTTTCCCGTGGAGAAAATTCTACCAACTGATCTGAGCCATGCCTGATGACTATTTTATGTGTTTTAAGAGTACTCAAATGCGCATGGTTCATACAATTATTAGCGTCGGTTTTGAAAATTAATTCCATTTTCTATTTCGCAACAGAAACAGATATGTATACATCTGATGACTCAAAACGTATTTTGACTTTTAATATATTTAAAAAATTAAAAACACAAAAGTAAATTTCCATTGCGTCTTTATATGCGTTGCGTTCTGTTTTCCTATTGCTCTTCTACATTAGCCAGTTAGTATTTGGCATTTTTGACAAGACGCTCAAAATGCACACCCTCAACATAGTATTATAACAAGACTTTTTTTAAGTACAATCTATGTAACATTGTACGTTGGAGGACTCACGGTACTAATTCATTCCCCATAGTAAACCTACGCAAACACCATGATATTAAAAATTCAATAACTTATAATTTCTGAGTGCTCATGATTAAACCTATATTTATTAGTATAGATGAAACCTGGATGTCAGCTTCTGTGTAGAGGGAAGGATATGACCCGGGGCATTTTCTGGACCTGAATGTGTTTGAAATATGTGTTTTCAATTCCGCACCAAAGAGTCAGGTGGTAATTTTAGTAATGAGTGTTCCAAACTCAAGACTGTTAAAGGACTGAAATTCCATCAATAAAACAATGTCTCTATTTTTTTCACTTCCAACTAGGATCAGCTCTCAAAAGATTCTTTTTCCTAACACATAACTTACATTATTAACCAATCCTGGCCAGCCAAACCAATATATACTCTATTTTATGTTCATCCACTTCCAGGATGGTTCTCATATTTCCATATAATTAGAACCGTGTGTCCTGGAGGACTCGCCGTACTAATTCAGTTCCCATAGTAAACCTATATAAACACCATGATATTAAAAATTCATTAACTTTAAATTGCTGAGTGCTCATGATCAAACAATATATTTATCAGTTTATATCCATCCTAGATGGCAGCTTCTGTATTGAGAAAACCATATCAGATGCTATCTTTTATAGAGCTACGTGTGTTCGAAGCATGCGCTTTCAATTCCGCACAAAAGAGTCAGGTGCTAATTTCAGTAATGAGTGTTCCAAGCTAAAGACTGTTAAATGACTGAAATTCCATCAAGAAAACAATGTCTCTATTGTTTTTTCAGTTTAACTAGGATAAGCGCTCAAAAAATTCTTTTTCCTACTAAATAACTTTCATTATCAACTAATCCTGGCCACCCAAATCCATATATACTCTATTCTATGTTCACCCATTTCCAGGCTGGTCCCTATCTTTCCATACAATTAGTACCGTGTGTCCTGGAGCCATACAAGTGGTCACGGGTCAAGAAATAAAACCTCATTATGCTCCCTGAAGTGTTGGGGGTCAAGTGTGTATCTCCTGCTTTCAAACTGGTGAAGGCAAATGCTTACTGATCTTTATTTATTTGTGGTCAAAACTTACACAGAAAATCAAAGTCACTGAGAGACTTGGACAGCAGGTCCTCAGATGTGCCAGCTGTTTTGTGGACTGAAAATTTCAAATGAAAATGAAGTAAGTATGCATATAATAATTTACAAATATACAGCAATGATAACAGATGACTAGAAATTATGTTTGTAAAACACTTGCCCCACAGCTGTAATGAGGTTAATATGGAGCTGTTCTAATGATCAGCGTATGCCCCGCTATAACAAAATTTAGTAAACTTTTTGTATGACCAAGTCATCTTAGATGACAAGGCTCGTCCAGGCATAAGAATGGGATAATGTCTAATGGCTATTACCCTATTATTAAGTCAATGCATGAATAGAAATTGTATATAGTTATTGTCTATTATTAAGTCAATCAATGAATAGGAATGGTATAATAGTTATTGCCTATTATTAAGTCAGTCCATGAATAGGAACGGTATAATAGTAATTGTTTTATTATTAAGTCAATCCATGCATAGAAAAGGGATAATAGTTATTTGCCTAACACTAAATCAATCCATGCATAAGAATGGGATAATAGATATTGCCTATTATTAAGTCAGTCCAGGCATAAAAATTGGGTAATAGCTATTGTCTATTGTTAAGCCAATCCAGGATTAAGAATGAAATCAAAGCTATTAAGTCAATCCTGGATTAGTAATGGGATAATAGCTATTGCCTATTATGAAGTCAATCGACAATGTTACTTTATCAATTTTGCTTAAGTGTATATTTCCAGGTAAAAGAATGCCACTAGTCCCACTTACTGTTTTAATGGGAATGGACGAGTTCTATTACATTTACGTTTGAGATCTCATTTTTGATGGTGCTCTTTTGTACGTTTTATCAAAATATTGGTGTAACCAAGTACCAAATTCATGGTAATAGTCATTGATGCAATTTATACAATATACAATATATGCTTAGAACATATTTCTCAAGATTTAACTTCACAACCTATTTTAAAATTCACTTGAAACTGAGGAAAGTAAGAAAAACCTACCCGGTATTTTAATTTTGCTAACTTCCGGGACGAATTGTATGAAATGCGATATCAAAAGAAGCCCTTGTTACGGATTTATTTGTCATCTAATTATTCAAGTATTTCAACCTGCGAAAAGAATAAAATCTCTCTATACCAACATCCTCCACTGTAAACGCACTAATGGAACTAAAGCAAATGCAAAGCACGGACTATTTATATCGCTTCGCACTGTTATGCAGTTTCTTGAGGGCAACAACTCGGGAGTCCGAATTGTTGCATTATTCAGTAGTATCAATATACCGTTCAGTTCTCCTCTGACCCGTTCGATCAACTCATGCAGAGCGGCATTCGATCTTGGATAGGGTACGTTGACACCATGCATCGGTGGAGCCATGTCACGCAGTCGACGAGCGATCTTATGTCGTAGAATAAAAAAATTTTCTGGATCTGCCACTACTTTGTGCAGGATTTTATGCTCCATTTATATAGACAAGTTTTGTTTTTAAAAAAATCTATCCTTGAGCAGATAGGTGTGTATATATATAGACCCTCAGACTGTTTCTTTACTTGCTTGTTATATTTGTCTCGTCAGAGCCAAGTCAGATATATATATATATATATATATATATATATATATA
>JAECUM010022203.1:0-10601 GCA_016617855.1 Megalonaias nervosa | reverse complement strand
TTTCCTTTTTTCTTGGACATTTAATTGGGAAGGTAAAAGTTGAGTGCCACTGTTTTGAAGGATTGTCATTAGTATGAATCGTAGCTAGGGATGGACTGGTACCAGGACCGACCATCTGGATCCGGCCGGGTTGTGCACTACCCGGAAATAACCTGCTCAGCCTGGGTTTGAGATAAAAATTTGATCTTGCCGGGTCTGGTTTCCCAACCCACTAACCCCAGTCTTCTTGGGTATCGGTAATCAAATCTGTATTTACCCCGCCTCCCCCCACCCCCGAAAAACCAACGTTATTTTGCGGTTGACAAAAATGAAAGAGAGAGGGGGCTGGGGAAACCGGACAAAATGGGAGTGAATAAAACCCGACCCGGCAGTATCCTTCAACGACAGATGCAACAACAACAACAACAACAACAACAACAACAACAATAATAATAATAATAATAATAATAATAATAATAATAATAATAATAATTTTATTGCAAACAACATTTACATTCCAGCACAAAGTAATACTCATCATTCGGAGTATTTAAAAAATGTCCTTTGATCTAGTTAGGTAAATTATGGTATCGTCCATCTCTCTAGTTCAATGTGCAAAGCATAGGCAGATGACTTTGTTTTCAAAAGTTATTTTTGTTAACAGTATTGTCACTTATTACTATATCCAAATACACCTTACAGCTAAAATGAGATGAAAATTCCTGTATAAATGACCTCCAGTTTTCCAATTTTGAATAAACTAGTCAGTTCGACGTTGTTTAGTGAAACATTAGAAAACCTTTATGGTCCCAACAGCTGGATTCACTTCCTCCAGACCAAGACTGTTTAATAAATTCCGGACTAACGATGCCCAAGTTTTATTTCCAGGACGGAAAGTAAGCATTAGGTTATATATATGACAGATATATATTTTATATTATCTGAGGAGACGAGCTTGGTTCAGTGTTTCAGAATGTGGTAATATCTATTCATCAGTAAGGGTATCATTCATACTTCACCATATATAAAATAAAAAAAAAGACTTCTTTCATAAAATTTAACTGCAACCGTTCAGCAGCATTTTCTTCAGTAAATCCAGTTACTTGTGATTCATAGTTAACAATTGTGAATTAGTGTCTAAAATGTTCACAGTTTTCCTTTGGGGGCAAATTTGTATGAATATGTATCCATTTCTAACAATGCCTTTGAAGCTGTGTGTGTGTGTGTGTGTGTGTGTGTGTGTGTGTCTTCATTTGACATTTTCGTACATCGAATGAACAATATTAAATATTTTATCTCTTATTCCTAACTGAAGTAATTAATACCATAATTATCCCTTATAATGGAATCGAACGCTTCAGCAAAATCAAGAAAAGCATACAAAACAGTTTCTTTCGCCTAAATTAATATAATATCATCAATCCAAGTAATGTAAAGAATTGGTCTCGCACTACATATGGATAAAAAATCTTGGTTGGCTGCTTAACTTGCGCAGCACCACATCAAGAAATGTCCGTGCAGACAGATGTTGCATGCATGTATTTAGCATGCATGAAATATCCGTGCAGACAGACGTTGCATGCATGTATTTAGCATGCATGAAATATCCGTGCAGACAGACGTTGCATGCATGTATTTAGCATGCATGAAATATCCGTGCAGACAGACGTTGCATGCTGACTAGCCACAACGTTTACTCCTGCGGCATCAGTGAACAACCACAGCACACCATCATGCTCGAGCTTGGTAAAAACAAATTTGGCTGCAGTGAAGAGAAAGATGAAGGGCCCCTATATCATCTATGCGGATTCTGAGTGTCTGAATGTGGCAGTGCAAGTCGCAGAACAAATTCCATGCGGATTTTGGTACGTCGTAGTTCGATGCGATGGCAAGACAGAGCCACTGGTCCTTTACCACGCCTAGAGTGCCGACGCACTAGAAACAGTGGAGGTATTCCTCCAATCGATCGAAGTCACAACAAAGTGGATTCGACATCATCTCGGTTCGCCAAAAGATGCAGTTAAGACGGAGGATAACAATCGTGAGTTTGCTGCAGCCACTCACTGATGGAAATGCTGTCAAAGAGTAAAATCCCGTCCGGCGATTAAAGTAAAAGTCCTGGTTCCAAAGTTTATAATCACTGCCACATTACTGGAGTGTACAGAGGTGCAGCACACAAACCGTGTAATCTACAGGTGAGAATTTACCCCTACAAAACCAAAGTTCCTGTGGTTCTTCATAATCTGCGTGGGTACGGTGTCCTCTTGATCATGCAAGCAGTAGCCACGGAATCCTACTCACCGATCAGCGGCGTGATCCCCAACAAAGAGGAAAAATACCTGACGATTTGGCTGGGGTAATTGCAGTTCATCGATTCGATCCCGTTTAGGAACAAAGCCCTGGAAAAGTTAGTGATCAATCTGACGGCTCAGAACTTCAACTTCACTCGTCGATACTGTCCTACTGATACGGGCCTGACCACGAGGAAAGGCGTGTATCCGTACGAGCGCACTGCGCACGGACGTGTTGTTGCTACAACAGCGGTTTTTAACTCCCATCACAAACAGAATCATGTTCGAAACCGTGGAGAAACGGGGTAAGAAGAGTGTTGATTGCAAACAGAAATAAAGTAACCGTCGAAATTTGGGTGCATAGTCTGTTACCGAAGAAAACTGAAAGCTTGCCAAGGCAACCAATCAATGCTTGAATGCAAAATTAAATAAAATAATGAACTAGAATCTTTATAGGTAAAACGCACAATCATTAAATCGCTTGTTTAAATGTGTTATGCTTGTACGTCTGACGGATACGACGCTATGTGATGCACACAAATAATAATTTACTTGCAGTGAAGAGAAATCATGAGCTCTGTTTGTAAATACTCTAGATCTTGTCACATTTGTCAACTGGTAGGAAAACCCAATCAGAAGATACCTAAGGCTCATCTGCGGCCTACTGCTACATTTGAGGAACCATTTAGCAGAATAATGATGGACTGTATCGATCTCTTCCCTTAGATCAAGCCAGGCATCCAATACTTGTTGATCAAAATGTGTTCGTCCACACGATTCCCAGAGGCTAATCCTTTGAGTAATTCTAATACTAAAACACTAGTAAAGGCTTTATAAAGTTTTTTTCAAATCTGTCCAGTATTATCAAGAGTCAAATTTTATGTCTGGAATATTCCAGCAAGTTATGCTTGAATTTGGCATCCAGCAATGTAAGTCTTCTGCCCATCACCCTAAAAGCCAATTTGCTTTAGAAAGATTCATTAAACTTCGAAAAATGTGATTCGGTATTATTGTTCTGATTCCGGAAAATATTGGGACGAAGGCATTGATTTATTTTTTGTTTGCTTTTAGGGAATCAATTCAAGAATCGTTTGGATATAGTCCCTTTGTACTAGTTTTCGAACATGCTGTCCGTCTATCATTGAAGGTGTTAAAAGAGAAACTTCTTTCAAATGAAGATACAGAAATTAAATCTTCTCGACTATGTTTCTAATTTTAAATATAAATTGTCAAAGGTTTGTGAGGTTGCAAAAGCTAATCTGCACCCTACTCAGTCAAAAATGAAATAAAGGTACAATAAAAATACAGACGTAAAGGAGAGTTGTCAGCCTGGTGCTGGAGTTCTTTCTCTCTGACCTTTACTTCAAAACCTCTTCAGGCTAAGTACTGTGGTCCTTTTACAGTTGAAATGAAAGCAAGTGATTTCAGCTATGTTATTTAATACACAAAGAACGCGAATACAAAAACAACTTTGCCATATAATATGTCAAAATGGTATGTTGGCACAGGCAGCCAAATTAACCATGCAGTCAGTTTAGTTGTACCTGTGTGGATTTAAGCGATGACATACAATCGGACTGTAGTGACTTTGGAGTAACCAATCATCAGAATTCAGAAATGTTGAATAATCTGGACTAGAAACCTTCACATCTTCCGCAACAAGAAAAGAACGAACTAAAACAGCTGTTGCTTCATTATGGGCACTTGTTTTTTTATGTTCCAACACGAACAAATAAAATGTACAATAACTTTGAAATTGCAGAATCCTCACATGTGAACAGCCTCTGTACAGCATGAACCCTCTCAAACAGGAATGTTTGAAAAATGAAATTCAGTTTTTGCTGGAGAATTATTTCATAAAACCAAGCAAAATGTGACTGGAGTTCACCATATATACATTGTACAGGTACCAGATAATACTTTACGAATGTGCGCCGACTATGGAAAAGGGGAATAGCGTGACTAAAGCGGATGATTCATTTCCATTGCCAAGAATCGATGACAGCATTGACAAAATTGGAAATGCAAAATATGTCACCAGGTTTGACCTTCTGAAAGGATTCTAGCAAAATTTCCCTGACTAAAGGGCAAAGGAAATTTTGGCATTCTTAACTCCAGATGGACTTTATCAATATAAAGTGATGCCGTGTGGAATGAAAGGTTTGCCATGTACTTTTTAACGTTTAATGAACATGATTACATCTGGTCTAGATTATGCTGACGCATACACTGATGATGTCATCATCTACAATGAAATCAGGAAGGATCATTTGAGACGATTCGAAAATTGTTGACCGATTCGCTGACAATTAATTTTTCAAAGTGAGTTTTCTCGTGCTTGTGTTACATTTCTAGGACATATCGTAGGACATGGAGAAGTTAAACCTATAGATGCTAAGGTCAAGGCTGTCTATGAATTCCTGTGCCTATCAGTAAAGTGAAGCTGATGCTATTTTGGGGTATGGCTTGATACTATCGGAAATTTTGTTCCAATTATTCCATAATTGCTGAACCCCTGACAAATTTATTGAGCAAGAAAACCAAGTTTCGTTGGTTTGAAAAATGTCAGAAGGCTTTTGATAAGTTACAGGCCATACTTAAGAGTGCACCAGTTCTTTCAGTTCAAATTTCAGTCAATCATTCAAATTGTATAATGATGCAAGTGATGTTGGGGTTGGAGCAGTATTGATTGAAGCAGACAAAAAGCGGTGTAGAACATCCAGTATGATATTTTTCTAAAATAATTATATAAGCACCAGAAAAATTATTTCAGAATCAAGGAATGTTTGGCTTTGATATTTGGCTTTGCGACATTTGAAAGTCTTTATTAGTTTAGCTCCTTCTCCGGTTAATGTATTCAGTGTCTTAGTTTATATATTCATCTTGTTTACTGGAAAAATAATTTACTCCAGCGATAACGTCTGGGCAGAAATCATTTGTATTGTTGTATTCAGATTTCGATTTGGGTGAAATTATGTATTATTCACTGGAATTACAAATTGCCCTAATGTTCTTGGACAGTGTCATTAACTTTGAATTATAGTTAATCGAAACAAGTACTTATTGGATTGTTTTATTGTGATTCATCAAACGACTGCACATCATTACAGTTCAGACCATTGATACATCAGGACTTATGTTAGAAAATCGACGATAATTTGCGACTTAATTCGCAATGTGGTAATTTTTTTTACATTTCCACTTTGTATTCTAGGGAGATAAATTATTTGTTGAATTTTGCAAAACTTGTTTGTTTTCGCTCTTTTCCACTACTTATTTTAAGGATATATATATATATATATATATATATATATATATATATATATATATATATATATATATATATATATATATATATATATATATATATATATATATATATATATATATACCTATATATAATTTAGCGTTATCCTAGTGTATTTATTTCGTGTTATGCTGGTGTATCAGCTGTGAATAATGTAATTATGTTTCACAAATAATCAGTCGTGTTTCTTGATGTTTGATCACTCGGTTATTTGTATGCCACATTGATCTTTGACATGCTTCACTTGCTATTTTGTTCATACCAAGAAAAGGTGTAAACGCCAAAGTAATCAAAGCCAAATGTAAACACTCTAAAGAAATCAAGAATAATCCTGCGTGTGAGACGGTTTGCGTCATCAGGTCTTAACAAAGATAAATAAAAGCTTACAGAAACAAGAAATTTACAGCAGTTACACTTCGACTGAATGCCAACAGAAACAATAAATGATCAGCAATTCAATTTGCAACAAATATATGCCAGTTTACCAGGTCTGGTATTCATAAAATCTTTCAGTTAAAAGACACAGCCTTTTACTCACGAGTCATAGGTACACCCCAACCAAGCTTTCAAAATGTGCAGGGATATTTGATCCTCGCATAGTAACTAAAGCGGAGATGAAGTTATCTCTTATAGGTTTGCATATCTTGGGTCTCGAAGTTTCGCGTAAAATTCTCATTCTTGAAAGCTGCATTAATTCTAGTGCCAGGTTTTTCTATACCGTTATTACAGGCTGTTAACTATATAATGTTAAATACAATGTACATACAACAGCTGCAAACAATAACAAAGTAGATAGTAAGGTATGGTAAACAACATTGATGTACACCATATTATTTAAGTAGAAAACTAATGTATTGGCATTTCTCATTATCTCGATGTATTACCTCAGAGAATTATCTCAGATTATGCAAGCTCGTTCTGGCTATAAATCAATTCTTCTTGTTTAAAGTCTTCTTTCGCGCCACGAGAAATCAAAAGTAGAATGTGACAGGCTCTATTCCAAATGGAACATAATCCGTGATGTAAGTTTTCGCCACTTTTCTTATTAATAAAATCGGCAGTAATGTATTAAAACTATTAAAGATGGTAAACATCCAAATCATTCGCAAAATCGGGAGGCAGTCCGGTTGTGTCCAAGCAATTCACTAGCACAGTGTGGAGACGAACGCGTGCCAAGTCATGATGAATGACCAAGGTGACACAGTGAACACGTGCTCATGGCCAGAATGGTCAGTTTTGCCGAAAGAGAGATTAGAAAGGATATACTTGCTGGTCTCCGATTTAAACTGGCAAGACCATACCAGAGGCCGGCAGGCAGTAAAATCTCTGTCTTCTGATTGATTTTAAGTTGTGTAGCGGAGTACGTAATATTGGAACTATACAAAGCAATAGTACTAATATTAGTACCCCTACTCTGTGGATGGATACTAAAATGAGCCTATATGTATCAATGGAGCAGTCAGGTGTGATCTACATCCAACACTTTTACAGCATATTTTTGTTTGAAAATGTATATATATATATATATATATATATATATATATATATATATAACATATATATATACATATATATATATATATATATATACTATATATATATATATATATATATATATATATATATATATATATATACACACACACATGCACATAATTACTGAAAGAAATTAAACAGTCCTCTTAGGTAAAACCAGAATTGCCGAATTTCATTGTAGAAATACGTGTAAAATAGCGTTTACGTTCTTCATCCAAAATTTTATTTTGGATCGTCCGCCATGTAAGTTCATCTAAAAACTACTCTCATTTTCAGCTTCGTTTTTTTTAGTGTGGCAATAGAGACATGACTTCATTGTTTGGAAACGTTAACACATCTCAATAAATATAGCTACATTGAAGGTATTGAATCACTTCGTAGCCTCGAGACCACATCGAGGCTACGGCATCGTAGCTAAAGAATGCTGTGAACCCGACAAATGGGCGCGATGCGTCGTCGAAAACATGTACAGAGATTCTATACATTCCTTACGATAGAGGATGAAAGGTTTATGTGGTCTCATGAGCATGTGAAGAGTGACGCAACACAAGAAATTCTTCAGGAACTTAAGTAACAGAAAAGAAGCAAAACCAAAAAGTTTTGTGAAACTTAACAAACAATTTAATTATTAAAGTGATAAATGAAAAATATGAGAGGAACTTACAGCATAATGAAGTGAATCCGAATTTGTCCTTACAAACGTCTTGGAAAGTTCTAAACAAATTACAAGTCCCATATTATTTCAATACCGGAAATGTATTGGTCTCCAAGAACCGTGACGTTGTAAAGATGGCGTTGTCCAGAATTCTTTTGAATAATTTATAACAGTTCCAGAATAATATTATTGTCCAAAAAATGAGAACTTTCTATCACCACTAAACAGTACAAACAAATGTTTTTCCTCTCGAAAAATATCTAAGAACAACATAAAATACGTCTGCAGACTTACGTCTGGAACATAAATAGTGTGAATGACTCTAGAAATCGGAATGAAACTGAACGCTTAACTGTCTCCTTATATACACCTTAAACTGCGACTGTATTTCGTAATGGACCCCATATGACAACATACACTATTGATTTACGACGTACTAAGTCACGACGTATTATATTCACATGACCTCAGGCAACCAATGGGGGAGCCACAGAATTCTTCTCGAAACTTCCACTGAGAAACTAGGTCATAGGCGCCATTTTAAGTCTTATCATTACGATTATTATTATTAATTGTCAACACGGTCGTAAACAACTATTTATAAATATTCTATACAGTTTACAACCATGAATAAAAATTACGAACATTAAATAAAATCATATACCAGAAGGTACAGAAATATATATATTTCATATATATATATATATATATATATATATATAGAGAGAGAGAGAGAGAGAGAGAGAGAGAGAGAGAGAGAGAGAGAGAGAGAGAGAGAGATATACACCAGACAGAACGGAAAGTGCTATCCCTGGATTCTACGGAAGAATTCTTGATAATAGTAGGCAGAATTAATATTTAATACAAATAATACTATCATACAGGTAAGAGAATTTTTAATTCGTACTCTACAGAGATTCGCTGGTAAACGGCACCCATCGCCTTGCCTGCACGCACCAGCCCATATTCCTTCACGACTAAGCACTGAGAAACTAGCTTATTTTCCCCCAAAATTGAAATTGATAAATATATTATCAACATTGTTACTGGTTAACATTAGGTTTTCATCAGGTTTCTTTTGGGAACAATTCCCTCAGAAGATAATGCGAATCTTTCCAGAGCTGGCTTGATGACTGCTTGAGTACAGAATTAAACGATTTTTCTATGCTAAATTACGTTGGGAAACAGACAGAAAAACTACTTTTAATTACTATTTTATCGGAAAATATAGATTTTTTTTTCTTCAGAATTTGGTTAGATGACTGCACTGTTTGAACTTAAAGTTGCAATGTCTGCATTTAGTATTTGCTATATTTCTTGCTGAAATTCACACAATTTCTTCAAACACCAAACATGAACCTTTCACAAACTTCCCAGTGATAAACACATTTCATATTCATATGGTGGCGGATTAGCACTAATGACGCGCCGACAGCCTGACTTGTAAAGCTGTTGTCTGTTTTTAAATGAACTTTACTTTCATGTATCTGCATGAATACAAGAAAACTACCTTGAAAATAAACCATACCTTTAAAAAAACCATTCTGAGTTGAAACTATGTCTTCATTACATAAATAGCCATGAGTGTTGCCAATGTATTTTAAGTTCGCCTACATCCCATCCCATTATTTCGACTCGTTAGAAATCCCCGAATCAATCGAATTAATCGAGAAATGCTGAAATTCTGTGAGAAAATAATCTGCTTGAAACTCGTTGTTTTCATTGCAATTGAAAATGTGTGCAAGGGGGCATTCATGCGAGTCAAAAAGAAGATTTAGATCTCATCCAGTCTTAAACTTATGAAAAATAAAGACGTTGCCGTTTTAATACAAATATTTCACTGAGGTCACCCAGGAAATCATTTGATATTTTGAATTCCATTACTGTTGTATCTAGAGATACGGAAAAAATTAGTTTATTTTTGGCAATAGTTATCGAATGGAACAATTTAAAAAGTTGTCTTAATTTCTATTGCCGTAGGAAATATAAAAATATCTAAATGCTTTTTTTCTAGAAATGGTTTAGATGACCGCATTACTCATGCTTTGTATTAAGTTCCGAGTCCCTTTAAGGTACAATTTTATCAGATGCTTTTATTCATTTCCTTTCAGGAGAAACAGGCAGTTTGTGACACCTTTAGTTAGATAACTACCTGGTTCTCATGGGTCTCAATAACATAGTTTAGCAAAGTATAATTCGAGAATGTCGTGGTTACTGTTTTGCGCGAATTTCTGTTAGTTCCCTTTATTATTCTCAATTACTGTTCCCTGAGGAAATATGGCATGTTTTGATATTACGTTTTGACAGTCTTCATTACTGTTCTCTTAGAGAAATATAGTATGGTCTGACGGTCTTCAGTACTGTTTCCTGAGGAAATACAGTACGTTTGACAGTCTCCATTACTGTTCCCTGAGGAAATATAGTACGTTTTGACAGTCTCCATTACTGTTCCCTGAGGAAATATAGAATTGGGATAAAAAAAACCCAAAAAAACAACACAAATCAATGATATACCACAAGATGTATAAATTTTTCATTAAAGATGGTTTTAATGATAAAAGTAGAGCACTACAAAAACACGTAGCTACGCCATTCACACGAACGCTACCATTCACGTATCGGCGATTGGAAATTAATGTGGAATATAAACTAAGCGAAATGACGAACCAAAAAGAGGTAATTAAAATATTTTAATATATTTACAGTTGATCAAAATCATTATTCTACTCTAGTACCACCAACAATAAACTCTCTCTCTCTTCCTCTCTCTTTCTCTCTTTCACTGGTCGGTTTGACTTTAAAACACTCTCTCTCTCTCTCTCTCTCTCTCTCT
>JAECUM010022202.1:0-48511 GCA_016617855.1 Megalonaias nervosa | reverse complement strand
GAACGTTTTAATGTAGACTTTTAAGATTCAATCAGTAACACAATGAATGACACCGACTATCCCATTATAGGAAAATAACATTTGCTTTTGTCTCTTCCGGATTAAAACTGCTTTACTCCTTGCAGATTACTGCTACATTCATGGGGTCTCTCTACCGTGTGAATCAAACCACTGTGTGGGCGTTGCTTGAAGTCCTTTGTTGTCCCCTTTATCCAATGACCTCTAGATAACAGTCTTTGACAACTGAATGGTTCTTAACCTCCCAAATACTACAAATAATTTTTCTTTCTAATTATCTAATGACCACCTATAGTAGTATTGATAATTTGAGGTTCCTATCTCAGAGACGCCCCTACCCCCCCCCCAAAAAAAAAACGTTATACGTTAACATTTTTGTCAGCAGCCTTTGTTAGCTTAAAATGATAACTTTCATATGATAAGACTTTCTAACATATTTCTGACAAAATTTGTTTTGTGGGGTAGGGGGTCTCTGAGATAGAAACACTCAATTATCATTACTACTACACTTATTATTTTTATAGTTTTAGACAAAATTAATTAAACAAATGAAATATTATATAATATGGGATATCCGTCAACGTCAATCCGACATGTTGGATTTGATCTGACAAATAAATTTTGTAAGAGATTTAATTCAATCAAATCAGCCTCGAGTTATACCGGTATAAAAACTAAAATAATAAGCGATTCTATTAAAAAAGTTGGATATCATATATCACCAAAATATGGGTCAGTTTGGTTATTCGCGACTGAAAATGATGTGAGAATAGCGGGTTGGGCAGATGATGTGATGACATTTATTGACAATATGGTTGATATTTTATTTGATAATGATATTACTAAAGCTGTAAATATTTGTTTAAAATAAAAATAATAGTCCCCTTTGAGGACTGTTTCAAGATGATTATATACACATGATTATGATTATATACATATGATTATGATTATATCTTAATTAAGGACAACACAAAACACAGAATCTTAATTACAGCAAGCGTATTTACAGTACAGTTTAACCCCATGTGATCCCCTAGGTTGCCAAAGAACATCCTAGCAGGATCAGAGGTCACACATAAATTTATCTTATGGACGCATATAAACACCCCCCTCCCCCAGCGAATTCCTAATCGAAACGAAATACTAGAAATTCAGAGGGCTGTCAAGGCATTATGATTTTATGTAGCCCTAAATCAAGCATATTTACAGTAATGTACTTACAGTAATGTATTAACATATTTATAGTAACGTATTAACATATATTTATAATGACAACACAGTACATGTAGACTTAACTAACTTATCTTAAGGACAGTACAACGGGCCTTCTCTA
Source organism: Megalonaias nervosa (assembly GCA_016617855.1). Lineage (NCBI taxonomy): Eukaryota > Metazoa > Mollusca > Bivalvia > Unionida > Unionidae > Megalonaias > Megalonaias nervosa. The sequence continues at coordinate 47,160 of JAECUM010022202.1, read as the reverse complement.
CGTTTCAATAGAAATTTTTGCACACCCCTCCCATCATAATCACCCAGGGAGTGCAAAATTGCACCCACCAAGTGACAATGGTGGGAGAAGTGTACAAATTTTTTCTATTGAAACGTAAAAGGGCTGGCTGACGCCCAATAAATTATAAATTTTGGCATAACATCGCCTTCGCCGGCAATCTGCCAGTCACAAGATTCGAACCACGGACCTCGAGCATGAGAGTCCAATGCGTTAGCAATCGACCACCGGACTTCATATGTATATATGTTAAAAATGTTATCATATAGTTACCAAACAGAATTCATTTTCTGATTTTAAAAAACACGTAATTTTACATTATATTATTTAATTCTGAAAACATTATTGTAAATAGAGAAAAAACATGATTTTATGTTGTACAGAAAAACGAATATTCTAATGCTAGGCTGAAATTATATAAGATCGCCGTTTTTTATTGATACTAACGAGTGGACTGAATGAAATACACAGACGTTATATATAAATCGAAGCTATAAACTAAAAGATCTGATTTTAAAAACATTATTGTTAATAAATCGAGAAGAAAAAAAAAACATGATTTTGATTTTATATTGTACAGAAAAATGAATTCTATGTTAGCTGAAAACACATAGACTGAATCGAGACCATATTATCTTTGACGGCTCAGATGACGGTTGTCAAGGAAACAGGCTGAATATGGCATCGCTGTAAGATAAATAATCAATATTCTGTGTTACGCAGTTAGACTTAGCTTATGAGTGATAATATATAGTAATCTATGTTATATACTTAGGATGAATTTGCTAGTTATTTTAACAAATACAGAAATGATACCAGGATTTGTAGGTCTTAAAATACTATCAGATTTACAAAATCTATTATATTTCATTAGCAAAAGAATACGAAACGATATATAATGCTATATTTGATTGGAACAGTATTATCTCCCTTTTTAAAATAAGATATGGTATACGGAGTTACATTTCTTGGCCAACAAATAATATTTCAACCTTTGATATTAGGTAAAGCGTGCTATCATGATTATATAGATAAAATTTAATTCTACCAGATACTTTACGATGACATTCAAATAATTCTTTCATCGCTATCTTACCGAGAAGATACTTACTACCTTTTACGTAAACCTTCGACCTATCTAGGTCTATGTTGATTTTTGTATACTGGCATCGACTGATTGGATTATGTAAATTGCCATATTTCAATGCAAGCTCGTCTCGTAAACTTTCGAGATAACTAAAGTATTTGCTGTCATCTGATTTGATAAGGGAGAGTTTGATTCTGTCAAATTTACTAAAACAAATACCTGAAATTTCATCCTTAAATTCAAATGATAATTGTTGGTTATTTACCATTATTTTTTTATTTTGCTATTAACTCCATCTTCTAATGTTAAATTTTCAAACATTATTTCTAATGTTTAGACAAAATTAATTATATAATGTCCAAGCGCTAGTGTGTTAATTCCGTCACTGCAATATCTTTTATCATCAAAATTACTTAGTCCACGTTTTATGATCGTATCAGTTTCAAGTTTATGATGGTTTGTTCTTATGACATTAGTTTTGATAAAACTGATGCTATTGTTTAGCGCTGCTTTAAAATCGTCAAAATTCATCATCTTTTTCACATATCCTCGAGGAATACCTTTTGCTTTCTTTATAAGTTTATTGTCATCTAATATGACAGCATACATTTTGCTTCTTAATCCAACAAACTCTCTCACCGGCACAAACATAAACTCATCTTTCATTTTACCAATAACCTTTTTGTTCGAATTATCTTGAAATCCACTATATGCTGGATAATCTGATAAATCAAACAGATTTTTATTATTGTAAATATCCTCATAGACATCTTCACATTTTATATTATAAGCTAACGAATCTGTGTCAGTAAATAGCAACTCCGAATCTGGCCACTGCTTTTTAGTAAAATTATAGCGAAAATCGTACATCAGCCACTTTGATATATCAAGTACAGCTGCACCAACATATATTGGTTTATTTAACTTTAAATTTGTCTTTCGTCGTTGTATTGCAACAAGATTTTCATTAAATATTTTCATACTAACAAAACCATCATCATCAACTAGTTTATTTCTGCGACTAATATCATTTACAATTTCTATAGAGACCCTCTTGCGAATATTTTCCATCGTCTTACCGAACACCGAGTTGTTCATCAACTTGAAAAAGTTTTTCTCAAATTCGGTTTTAGCCACGGCACGACGTTTCGTATTTAGATCAATATAATTTGCCATCCACTTCGACTGATTAAACTTTAACACACGATGTACCTTTCTCAGAATTAGTCCAGCATCTACTGCTTGTTTTAAATTTTTGTAGTGCATAACGTAATTTCTTTTATCTAACAAATTTGGAACTAACTTATTAACAATCGAATTTTTTGATGTCGTCGTTGCTCGTTGTTCAGGCGATAATAAACTATAATTAATCATCATTGACTCTGCGCAAAACGGATAATCATTATGTAGATCGTGTAGCCAACTAGGATAATCTAGATCAACTTCAACAAAATATGAAATATCTGAAAAATCTATATTAATTTTTCTAGGTAAATCTTTTTCAGTTTCTCTAAGAAATTGATTTGGTGTTATCCAATGAAATCCACTATGTAGCATTGGCTCTGACATGGCCCAGTCATACAAATTAACAGAATCCAGATAAATAATATGATTAGATGGAAGATTTTTATCATAATTTTTTAAATATTTGTTATTAGCAGCTGCATATTTCTTTTTTATAACGCTAATTCCACCTCTGATACCCTTTTCAATAAAGTTAAACATATCAACATCTGTTAAAGATCTAGTTCTATTTTGCTCGTTTTTAGTAGAGCGTCCCAAGATAATCCTGGAGCAGAATAATACCAACAGGGGTCTAATCCATAATTGCTATAGCTTACCCGACGAAAACTCTCAAAAACATCTGCTAGCAATAAAACATCTGTTTTTAAATATAGATCATGATAATCACCAAATGTTTTACAACTCAATTTATTCCAAATATCTTGCGCATATTTATATTCGTCATCTGTAATATTTTCATTTTTAAGTTGCGAGTAAAATTTATTTTTGCTAGGTAGAGAAGTTTCATAAAATCTGCTCCAATCGTCGAGATACTCGTACGGAAATATACCTTTTTTTGTCAGATCGATATAGTTTTCACCGAAGCAACTTTTTAGGTTAGCAAAATCGCTGCCGGCGCTTGTAGCGCTGTTGACAAGCTCATCTAATGATGCCGCCATAAATTGCAGACTGTCAGTAAAACGTAATTTACCGAGCGTCACCGATATTCCTTTCAAAATTATTTGGAATACATTCTCTTACGTTATTTAATTTTAGTTTAGATTTAATTTCCTCATCACCAAATGCTTCAACTATGATATGACTATCATAGCCACGAAAGTTTTGTAAAACTACGGGAATAAAATCTGGAGCATGAAATTTTAAATTACAACTACTATGAGCTGCTCCACGATACTGGCCGGCCAAATGACAATGATCTCGCACCTTATGACGTGCTCCGTTAGAATCCACCAACAATTTTTCGCAAATGTGACAATCAACTGCTTTATCAAAATCGAGTTGTTTAGATGTTATTTTCATCGGAGCTGTTTTAAGTAATTTGTTAGAAATTTTATTAACTTCATCTATTAAATTTTTTAATAGCCATACGGCAGTGTTTTCGCCTCTATATAACTTTATCGGAGTTGAAAATTTATCGTTAGCGCAACAAACTACTTTATAAGCTACTCCGCAAGGAATATGCTGTTGTATTTTTCTAGTACTGGATTTATTCAGATTATTTTCTGCTCCAACCACGGGAACGAGTAGACACTCGAAATCAGCGTAAATAACAAAAGGGATATTTAGTTTATGATTATAATTTTTAAATTTCAATATTTTTTTTTTCGCTTGGCATACTTATTCTTTGAACATTGACACAGTATTTGAGATGCTTCTGCAGTCTTCCATCGCTAGAAAAACCGTGCAAACATCTATAGCAGAAATATTTTTTATTTTTATTTTTACTGTATTGTTTGCCAATTAATCCGTTAAAGTTTTTTATCCAGCAATAATGTCCTCGATAAAATAATAAATTTATTGTATTTTGCGTAGCATTTTCTGAGATATATCTCGGGTAAACTTTTTCTTTCTCTTCTAGTCCGAAAACGTTTACCGAGATATTGTTTTGTTTTTCAAACTTTGGTATATGATTTTCTGCTACTGGAAACGTTATTCCTGAAAAATTTAGTTCGTCTTTATGTGGAAAATACTTGTTAACGCTATCAGCATTTTTTTCTTTTGGAAACATCGCGGAAAGAATAGACCATTGAAAACATTTGTCATCATCGTTTTTGACATTTATACAGCATTTTTTGTTTTTAATTTTTTGAGGAAGATCGACATAGCCAGCGCCGCTGCCATGAAGTACGTTATATTTTGCTGTGTGAAATAAAACTTCTTTAATCATTTCAAATTTCCAACCTGATCCTGACGAAGTAAATTCTTCTAATTTTTTGTTTATTTCTTGGTGTATTTCATCAGCGACCACGGCAATGTTTGTTCCAGTTAATATTTTTCTAGATTTTACTGTTAAATATGGTTCCGAAATTTCGCTGTCAAAACTTTTTGTTTCAAAAATTACATCATGTATATCTTCAACTGCGTGTAACCTTGATAAAATCGTATGATATTGGACTATAAGTTTGATACTTTTATGAGCAGCAAGTTCTCGAGAAATGACAGGCTGTAAAAGATAAAATAAATTTGTGGAGCTAAAATTTGCTAAAATTTTTTGATCATCAAGTTTGTAGCTATTATCGTAACCAGAAAATGCTGAAGCAATTTTTTCTGATTTGATAATGTTCTTTTTAGCAATATCTCGCAATTTTAACATTATATATATAATAATATTTTATATTTAATTGAATTTTTTAAGATTTTTAATTAGAGATATGAAAAACCTTATAGTATAATGACAGAAATTTTGAGATATATCGAAATGACGGCGGAAGAGCAAGAAACTTATCATGTACATCCGATGTACAACTATATGCTGCAAATGCACTTGGTTCTGTTATTAATATAAAATCTAAAAAATCTATCGGCATATCAACACCAGCTGGTATGTTAATTTCAGTAAAAGGTGATGATACAGAAAGAATTAAAATGTTTAGAAAAGATTTTATTTATACTTTGTTTTGCGGCGATATTCCAGAAGGACAACGAGTATACAGAGCAAATGGCGCAGTTGCTGATGATAATATTGAAAATTTAGGATTAGAAAATGAATTTCAACCTCACCCAGTGTTTGATTTATACGAGGCAAATGACCAAGGAATTATTAGACGTATAAAAACAAAAAAGGTTGTTGGAAGTTTGGTTAAAAATGGACATTTACACGTGATGGTACGTGGTATAAAAACTAACCAAGTTGGTTATATGTCACACCGTTTTGTGTTTGAAACGTTCAACGGACTAATACCTAATAGTTTAGTTATCGACCATATAAATAAAATTAAGACAAATAATCGTTTAGAAAATTTAGATGTGGTTACACAACAAGAAAATAGTAGAAGAGGAGATGCTGGTGGTAATAATTTTAGAAATCCAAAATCAATTATTTCAATAAATCTCGAAACTGATGAAGAAATGAAATTTAGATCAATGGCATCTGCGGCAAAATATCATAAAATTAATAAACGTGCAGTAAAATTTGTAGCTGATAATGTAACAAAATCAGCAACGTCAATGTTGACATTTGATAGATTTAGTTTTAGATACGATAATTAATAATATTTTCTATATCATTCAAAGAAAGACAATTATGACTAAATTCCATTACATCGTCGCGATTAAATCGTAATGTCATCATTTTATTTGTATCGAGTTTTATTTTGTCAGCTGCTGTTAATAAAAATTTGTCAGAATCGCCTAATGTTATCATAACATCAACAAAATAAAAATTATGTCCCAATAAACAAGTTCGAATTGCCTCAGCTAATTCTTTGTGATTTAGTATATTAACTCGCTGATGATATTTTATTTCTCCGAACATCTTATTATTTATTAATTAGACAAAAGATTATTATAATAATGAACTTAATTGAGAGACTGGCTGAGCTATATTCGGGAGATTTTGTTTCAGTTTCAAATGTTACATTAGAAAATATTACCAATGATAGATTTGCTGGTTATACTGAAAAAGATATTTTGTACAACCACGACGATGACGAAGATGATGTTGTCGTTAGTAAAAAAAATTTAAGCAGACCAACAACTGGGCGATATGATGTTAAGTACCATATTGCTAAAAAAATAATAAAATTTAATTTTACTGTTGCCGAGCATCAAATATTTTGGCAACTTATAAAACCTTTTTTAAACGTAAAAATACCTGGACAACAAAGAAATATAAAATACGATTTTATTTTTGTTAAAATATTTAATTTAATGCCAATGGACGATGCGAGAAAATTACATTTAATTTCTTTATGCAAACCGGTAAAATGTAAGTCAGTACTAATAAAATATGAGGAAATTTATAATAATATTATTCTGTCGATGATATCGCAGTCGATGATATCGACTTAGTTGGTACCCAGCTATTAAATTTATCGCTATACCCACGCCATTTGACTAAACTTTTGTTGCCGCGCTTTTTAATAACTTTTTCAATAACAAATACATCTTGTTCTGTTTTCTGAAGTTCTTGCTCATAAAAACTGCCGGTTATAGGCTCACCTAATAAATCTTTTAACGCGTATGTAACTGGTATTGTTAAAAGTACTTTATCAACAACAAATACTTCTTCGCTCCAGTTATGAGTATAACCTTTTTCAAATGTTTTTTTCGTCAAAGAAATTCTAACTTTATCGCCAACTTTAAATTTATGTCGTCGGTACATGTTTTCGTTTGCTAATATTGGATTTGCAATCGCGTCGTTTGGTGACATTTTAATCATTCGGTGCTTCGTGTTATTATACTCGTCAACAATGTTTTGTAAATTGTCAATATATTTATTCGTATTTTTAGCTGTCAAATACTTATGAATTTTTTCGTTGAGCGTGCGATTAAATCTTTCGACGATGACGCTTTTCCGCTCATTTCCAGCAACATATTTTTTAATGTTATTTTGTTCCAAAAACTGTTCGAACTTTTTATTAAAAAACTCCGCTCCATGATCAGTCCAGATTCTATTTGGTTTTCTTTCTGTGTTAACAATAATTTGTTTTAGCGCATCAGTCATCGATGTTCCTGTTTTATCCGAAATGGGTATACTAAACGCGTATTTGTTAAAAACATCTACAACATTAAAAAGATATCTCTTTGGAGCGCCATCGGCGCCAACGTTATATTGAGCTAGATTTGACATATCAACTAAGTCTATCGCCCAGATATCATCAACAGCATTTGCGGCAACTTTACGTCGCGGAAACTTTTTTATTTAGGTCTGTGTAGCTCAGTTGCAAGATCATCATATAATTCCTTTTACCGAGTCCTAATTTATATTTTGCTCCAATAAAACCCTGGACCAGCCTTCGGTCAACACGTTCTCGCATATTTACAGGTTTCATATCACGAAGTTCGTCTAACATTACTTTATCGCAGCTGTGTTTATTTTGTTCGCTTTCAGGAAGATCAATATCTCTGTAGCAGATATCATGGTGCATCGCTATTGCGTCAACTTGATTGTAAGGTTCTTGTCCTGGCAGCGGATTATCGTTTTCGTCAAGTTGTTTATCAAGAGGATTATAAGGTCCAGTGTATTTATGGCCTGGCAATGTCCAACCGCCTTTTGGTTTCGGCAATTTTTCAAAAAATTTATGTATACCTGTTCCTATTATTTCTCTGTTTTTGCATTTCTGACAATATGTAACAATTTTATTCTGCTCGAGACATAAATCTCTATCGCAATCACAGCCGCATGTCATTATTTATTTTATAACTGACAAATTTTTCAGATAATTTTATTATAAATCTGAAAAAATTAATTTTTTTGTCAAATTCTGACGTTTTTCCGACTATTTTACCTGTTTTTTTAGCGATTTTTTGGTCAAATTTCTCGTTTTTTACGGGTCAAACCCCCAGCGTATTTATGAAATTTAATCAGATTTATCGGATTTATTCAGTTTTATAAAAAATATATCAAAATTTATATTATTTTATAAAAACTGAAATTTGGCAAAATTATTTAAGATTCTTGATTTATCGTGTAAATATCCCATCAAGATCAGAATTTTTATGCATTTCTTAATAAAATCGTACAAACACCCCATCAAAATAAGTGAATTTTGTTCAAATTTCTTGATCGTTTCATGTCAAACCCCCAGCATTTTTCAATATAAAATTTATCATTTGTTTTATATTTTCGTTATAAAAACGAGCACAATCAAGCAAAAAGCAACAACATATCAACGAAAAAATAAGAAAAATCAGACAAAAAAAGGAAAAATATCAAAAAATGATAAATTTTATATTGAAAAATGCTGGGGGTTTGACCCTCAAAACATAAGAAATTTTACTGATTTTTTTAAACCATTTTCCACAAAACACAGGTAAAATTGGTTGGAAAACACAATTATTGATTTTTTCAGATAATATTGTTTCAGTCGTCTACTAAAATAATCTCCCTTACAACATCAGGAGGGTAACCCGCTCCGCTTGTTTTTGGTAAAAACATACTTTTTTTTCTTCCACAGATTGCACAAATACTTTTCAGCATTATTCTATCATTTTTTGTTTTTTTCTGTTTTTTCGTCTTTATTTTCTGTTTTAGTTTTACACTTAAGACAATATGTTGACATTGTTATATTTGTAATTTAGATAAAATTTAATGCAATATCATCATTAGCGTAAGAAGGTTGTTTGTCAAATTGCAAAATAAACTTTAAAAAATCTGGATTTTTGGTCATCTGTTTAATGAACATTACGCAATAATATCCGCAAGCGGAAGTTCCAACTGGTTGAATTTGATTAGACGAATAATTTATTATTTTCGTATCTTGCATTCTGCTCATATACTTTTTTACTGCGTCACTTGGTGGAATTCCGAACGAGTCAATATAATTATTATCATAAACAGCTACCCAATGTGTGCCAGATCCGTCATTGAAATCTTGTATATTTATAACACACGATGTCGCTTGTGGTGGAATTGCCATAAGTTCATCTTTAGAATAAACTCCACTGAAATTTTTTACTTTTTTTAGTTTATCAAGTATATCAAAATTACTTAACGCAGATTTTATCTCCTTGTTCCTGGCAACATTAGTCCTCGTCCTACTCCTAACAGATTTGGCAATAGACTTCCTGCCAATCCCGCTAGTAACGGGGCTATTCAAATAAATCCACCTTTTCGCTGTCGAGTCTTTTTTTTCGTCGTTGTCTTTCTTTTCGTCTGTGTCTTTCTTTTCCTCGTTGTTTTTCTTTTAGGCATTATATTTATCCATCACATAAAATTGTTACCATCGATATTCATACGAAAATTTTCTTTATACCACTACCTCCAACTGCCTTTTTCGTTGCGCCAGATACTGCCCCAGACGCTGCTGCTAATCCTAATGTACCTAACACTGGCAAAATTTTAGGTATTAACGTTCTGGCCATTACAGATAATGCCGGACCAAAGAAGCCGCCGTGTTTTGCCATTGAGGTTGTTTGTGCAGCGCTTAAATTTAAAACAAAAGGTTTTTTGCGATCGTATTTATTTACTTGTTTTTTGGTTAACATTAATTTTGTTAAAGTACCCGCTGCGTTAGAGACAGAGTCTCTTGGGTTGATCTTTAATGAAACCTGCCTTTTCTTTGCAACAGCAGTTGCAAATTTTTTAACTTGACCATCAGTCAAATATATTTCTTTTACAATATATTTTGTCATCTTATATAACGATTACAGATTAAACTTGGACTGACATTTTACCTCCGACAGAGTCAATTGTAATAATTCTATCGCTTATTACTAACGCATACACGTTTAACTGATCTGCTGGAGCTGGAGCTGCTCCTAGTGTCCAAGTAATTTCAATATCAGCTGTGCAGTCTACAGCTTGCTCGCTATGCTTACTAACATCAAAATAAAATATCGGGTAAAGTGTACGAAATTCCTCTACTGATATCTGAGATCCATCTCCAACATCTTGATATTTTTGCATTGAGTCGAGTAAATACATGTACGGTCTAGTAATATTTTTATTCTCATCATCTGCAAAACTGCATTCTATTGCTCGTTCTGAATATTGCTTTGAATTTATTCTAGCGTATATTCTTCTAACATCAGCATTATCAAATATCGCATTATTTTGTTGTTGGTTGTTACGTCGCGCTTGTCTCTGAAATACAACAAATAATTGCCGTGGATTTTGTTCACTTTGTGTTGTTGTGACTCGCCATGTGTAGTTGGTGGTATTCGGAACTGCAGTTTGATATATTTTATGTTGCTGAAAATAAATTCTGTTTGTGTGTTTTTCCAGCATATTATTTAATTCCGCCATTTTAGTGATAGACGGAGTTATTCTTGGCATCCATAGTGCAAGTTAGTTTATGATAAATTGTACATCAGTTCCACCTGACCTAAACAAACAATCATTTTGATCTGATCGATCTAAAATAAGCGTATGTTTAACTCCACGAAATACTTTATTATAATCCCTGCAAAAGCCAAATACTGCACTTAACGGCAGCATCATTGTAATTTGACGTGATACTGCTGCAAGTGCCTTTCTCTTAGCATGACCTTCATTATAACGTTTATTTTTTGCGCTAACTGTTTTGTTAACTAAATTTAACATTGCAACACCGTTTGCATCTGCAGCTGTTGCGTCTATACCAAGATTATTACAAGCTGCAGTAAGTGAGATTCTTGTAGCGTCTGCATTAGCATCTGCAGCTGGTGGGGCTATACCAAAATTAGCAGCATTAGCAATAAGAAAATCTCTTACAATTACAGCATCTGCATCAGCATTAGCTCCATGTGTAAATACTCCTCTTTAAATAAATTCTTCAGATCCTGCTGTAGCAGTTCCAGTATCTTTAAACCACATCATATTAGTTGCAGTTGACCTGGAATAGTCGTCGGAAAACGATATAATATTTAAGATTGTACTTGCAACTTGTAAGTGATTTGAAATATCTTCGACAGTTTGATTGGCCAGCTGATATTTAGCACTCTTAAATAAACATCAACCGTCATTTATAAGAGCTACTTCTAAGTTAGCTGCAATTTCGGCAGGTGGAGCAGCTACTGTCATAATCCGACCACAAACTTCAAACATTGCTTTATGAGGAAGTAGAAATACGTCCTCGTCTCGAGTATTAAATGTTCTTTGGCCAGCCTTATCAGGTTCATTAGAATTTTCATCGAGATATTTAACGTATTCGAATTCTGTTGCCGTGTCGTCTGTGCCATAAATTTCTGCTAAATGGAGATAATTTTTTACAGACATTTTTTTATTTATTAGGTTATACAAAATTATTTCGGTGTTGTTACTTTAGATATTAATTTTTGTATAATTTGTTCTCCTTGTGGCGATAAAAGTTTTTTGTCGTTGCTATCATCGCCCGTTGAGTTTCTTTTGTTGGCGCGATTTCTGAAATAGCTTGTTTGATTGTCGTAGGTGCGCCTTTTATTTTATCAGCTATATTTTGCCCCACAGCAGTTCCAGCAGCAGATGCAGCTCCAGTTGCAAAAGCTTTTGATGCGTCAAGTGCAATTGGTGCAACTTTATGAGCTATTCCTGGAACATTTTCTATAATTTTAGCAAATATATTTGTCAAAAAAATCCTCCTACTATTTTTCTTCGATAAACTTTTTTTCTGTTTCATTATATCTGAGGTTGCATAATTTTACTTCCAAATCTTTTACAAAATATGTTTACTGTTCGCGCCTACACAACGCGTAGGTGTAAATAATAAGTAACAATTTCATTATTAAGATCTAACTGTCTTTCAGACTGATCTGTCAACTGCATATTTACTTCTGTTATTTGATTTTCAACGTTTAAAGGATAATAAATAACTTGACGCGGACTAATTTGCATAAGAGATCCTGGAGGAACATCTGGTGAAAAACTGTATATCGTTTGTCCTTTACTACCTTTAGCTGAATAAGATCCAGATGCAATAGAGCAATTTACCAATATTGCGTTTACTTCAGTTATATTTACTGGCAGTTGGCCGTCATACGTTTCGGGATTATCACGATTAAGAGGAGGATATACATAATTATAAAATCCTATCAGTGGTGCGATACCTGTTTGCGATACAAGACTAACTGTTATATGTTTTAATTCCATTCCTGCGCGTAACGTATTATAATTTGGTGTAAGCTCAAAATTATCAGCTATGCCTTTATTTTTTGTTATAAGTTCTTTTATTATTTTATTTAAATCGGTGACATTATAAGCTCCTTGTGGAATTTTAATTGTTTTCCACGCGACAAATGGTGGAGTACGTATAGGAACAGTGAATGCAAATTCATCGTTAATTCCAGTTTTTACATTAGCTATAGCATTCCAACAAGTGCAGGAAATTAGTCCAATTTCATATTGTTTCTCACGATCTAGCTCTATTGGCGGAATATACTTTACTGAAAAATTTGCGCTATCTTTATCAGATCGACTAGAGTCCAGTAATAATGTTGCTGACATTTTTTATATAAAATTGTTACAAAAATTTATATCGCCGCGATTATTTCAAATCGCCTTGATTTATATCAAATCGCCTTGATTTATATCAAATCAAGGTGTAAAGTTTCGTATTCGTCAGATGTTAATAAATTTTTTGATCTCAAATTATCAAGTATGTCAATAATTTCATTGTCAATTTCAGCACCAACATTTCCAGCTTCTTTTGATGATATCAATAGCATTAATCTGCCTATCATTTCAGTAACTGATGAAAATATTCTAACTCCAGTTCCTTGTTTTTCTCTATATTGTTTTACACGACCTTCATCAAGTTTTAAAAATTTCCTTTTAAAATTCCACCCCCTACCAAAAGGTTTGTCTTCATTTTCTTGTGCTGTTTTTCCAAATAATGCAGCAATAATACCATATCTCATTCTATCATAAAGTGGAAGCATATCCTTTAATTTTATAGCTTTTTCCAACTCAATTTTAGCAGTAACACCATCTCTTATTATTTCATTCAATTTAGCAATAAATTCATCAAATTCTTTGTTACTCCATTTACTTATATTATCAAGATCTTTTATATTTTTTTTTTCTATAAAAAATCAACATAATCATCATTTGTTATCTCATTATTTGTTTGTTTTATATACCATCGTTTTTGATCTTCAACTTCCATAAACTTTATCGTCAGCTCGCCAACTCTTTCTTGCTCCTTTTCAATATCTTTTAATTTTTCTGATAAATTTGTTAAAATATTTTTAATCTCCGTTGTGGTTAAATTTGTTAATCTCCGTTGAAGCGCTAGTGGATCATTTATTAGCCGATCTAGTTCAGTTTGTCTTGCAACCGGATCAGCGATATTTGCTACAAGTGCCTCAGCTAATCTTCTTTTTTCTTCTTCAGATCTCTCAATAATTCTTCCAGCAGTTTCTTCTTGTTGTTCTTTATCTAGTCCGAGTAAACCTTTTTCCTGTAGTCGCTTAAGTTCTTCTTCTGATAGTGGTTTAGTTTCAGGTTGTTTTCCAAGTAAAGCTTCAGTAACTGGCTTGAGAACGGCGGCTGTTGTTTCTGCTGCAACCACTTGACCACGTCGTGCTTGTTGTACTTGCTGTTTAAATTTTGCCTGAGATTGCGCAAGTTTTTTTTAGATTTTCTATATGTTTTCTGTACTTTGCTTGTCTTTCCATTAATTATATACTATTTTGCATAAAAATTACTGTAGATATTTTTCAATACAACATCGAAACATTTTACTCGTATCATTTGTTAGTTTATCAAACAAAAAAAAGTCGTATTTATTTGCCGTTGCTTGATGATATAATTCAATAAATTTATCTTTTGTTACATCGCCACATTGCTCATTCGCGATATTTCTAACGTCAACATTGTCAAGTCCTGGAAATAATATAAAACAACCAGTATTTCGCCTAATAAATCTGTCAACATTATAAAAACCCTGAGCGAGATAAACAGAATTACATTTTTTATTTCGCGATAGTGAAAAATATGATCTTATTTTATTCATTTCTTCATTGTTTAGCGGAATATCATCAAAAACAACTATCTTGTGTTCGGACGAATCAAGTTGATTAACTGGAATAAGTTCTTCTGGTTGTTTGATAATAACAAAATCTTCGCCAGCTTCAAGATCATCACGAAGTTTGTCATTATAATTGCTAAGTAGCTCGTATTTATCCTGTTGCGGATTAATCGTATAAATATAAACTCGATCGTAATTAAAATTATCTCCTAAAAGTAAATTCATAAGCAAGTTTGTTTTCCCCGATCCAGTTCTTCCAACAATAAGATAATGACAATCTGGAAGCTCATTGTTATGTTTATGTTTCACCAAACGTTCTGTATCAAAATTTAATATCGGTGATTTTGCTATTTGTTGTTATATAATTTTATGCTATATAATTTTGTCAAACGGTAAATAAATAATGAGCTATTATACAAAATTTGGAACATTAGTAGGAGATTCTTCAGCTGAAAGTACAACAATAACAGACGGCAAGGTTGATTTATCAGGCTATCTAAAAAAATCCGGCGACACAATGACGGGAAATCTGTTTATGTCAAATCAACGAGTATTAGAGTTAGAAACAGATTATCCGCCAATAAACTAGATAAATCTGGTGGAACTTTAAGCGGTAACTTAGATATGTCAGGAAAAAAAAATATAAATTTGGAGACCAGGTATCCGCCAGCAAATTTAAATCAAACTCAAGCTGTAAGTTATTTGCAGTTAAAATATGTTGATGATAACAAACTTAATAAAATAGGTGGGACAGTTACAGGTAATATCAATATGTCAGGAAAAAAAATATAGACCTTGGAAACCCAGCTGCAGAATTAGACGCAGCAACAAAAAAATACGTCGATGATCAAGAATCTAAGAACGTATTAGTCAACGGTGGTATAATGCGCGCATTTCTCAACATAAACAATAATGGTATTAATAATCTCAGAACACCAGAAACAGATTTTGACGCAGCAACAAAGAAATATGTAGACGATAAGGAAATTCCTATGACAACCTCGTTAGCTACAATCAATAATGAAATGACTACATTAAGTACTAAATTCTCTAATCATTTACAAACGTTCTTAAATTTTCGTAGAAACATAAACAGATCTATTAATGATTTTTTTGGAACTCCACCAACTGTTGATATTAAACTCGCTGACATTAACACAAAACTAAACGATATTGTTAGCGGAATTCCTGGTATTATTGAAAAAACGAATCTAGTAACAGAGTTACTTGCTAAAATTCCTCACAAGAATATCACGAATATGGTATGCACAGTAGCAAGAGGAACACCAACATGGAAACCGGACGATAACAACACTCTCGAACATACCGCAGAAGTAACTGGGATATAAAGGTTATCCTTATACGGTTTTGAAATTACTGCGGCTATTTCATTTTCTATGCCAATAAATATATATTCTAATCCTCTACTGGTGAGGTTATATAAGGGCACTAAAGAAACATTTAAGTTGACATCAACGGAAACGTTTCCGAAATATTACTGGTGGTGTTTGGAATACATATCTGACCATCTAGAATTTGGCTTAGTGTCGGTATAAAATATGTAAACAAATATTATATAATGAAAAAACATATAGTTGATTTTAATCATATTTCAGAAAACACTCCAAAACAAGACGTGGACGCTCTAATGCAATATTACAGATATTATCATAAAAAACTTTGGTGCGTAAAAAAATGTTACAAATACTATACCAAAATACTTCGAGTGATATCATATTTACCGTTGTTAATGACTAGCTCTGGTATAATTTCAAGTGGCTCATCATTAAATCCGTTTTTGTTAATAATATCTGGTGTCGGCGTTTCTCTTGCAAGAGCGTGTAAAAAAATTGAACCTCGACTTGCGACTAAAAAAAATGCTTGCAAAACAGCAAGTATCACCTATAAAAAATTACTTGATCATATACGATCTTATTTGTGGGGTATAAAATATGATATGGACGATTTAATACGCGAGTTTCGTATCATTGACAGCATGTTAACAGATATTCTACCAATGAGAGTCAGCAGGTACGAAAAAAATTATCATAAAATATGGGTTACAACAGTAGATGTTTAATTTTGTATAACTTTAGAAATATCAACCATATTGTCAATAAATGTCATCACATCATCTGCCCAACCCGCTATTCTCACATCATTTTCAGTCGCGAATAACCACACCGACCCATATTTTGGCGATATATGATATCCAACTTTTTTAATACAATCGCTTATTATTTTAGTTTTTATACCGGTATAACTCGAGGCTGATTTGATTGAATTAAATCTCTTACAAAATTTATTTGTCAGATCAAATCCAACATGTCGGGTTGACGTTGATGGATATCCCATATTATATAATATTTTATTTGTTTAATTAATTTTGTCTAAAACTATAAAAATAATAAGTGTAGTAGTAATGATAATTGAGTTGTTCCTATCTCAGAGACCCCCTACCCCGACAAAACAAATTTTGTCAGAAATATGTTAGAAAGTCTTATCATATGAAAGTTATCATTTTAAGCTAACAAAGGCTGCTGACAAAAATGTTAAAGTATAACGTTTTTTTGGGGGGGGGTAGGGGCGTCTCTGAGATAGGAACCTCAAATTATCAATACTACTCATATCACCAAAATTCTAAATTTATACTTGCATGTTTTGCCTTGTTTCACATTTGTATGATTCCTCAGTAAACCTTCCCAAGCCGAATATTATTGTTTCACGTCATGCAATACAAAACATGACCCAAACATCCAATACAAATAAGAAATTACAAAATGCTTATGCCTAAATGTATCCCGATAAATCCCTATGTTAAGAAATTAGGGAGGGTCCCTTTCACGAAACTAATCCATGCTTTCATACAGTCTCGTTGATGCTGTACATTATGACGTCTGTTTCTAGAAATTGGCTCTTTGCTCGAGAAAAACCTTCCCAACACCGACTACCCATAATCAATAAATAATCACTAAAATCTAACACAGTTATAAATGGAGACAAACTAAACATAGCGTATGCCCTAGGTTTATTACAGTACATTACTGTTCATACAAACGGCGATAGCAGTAAATAGTCTTTTATTAAATCAACAATTAACACGAGAGCATCTGGAAGTTTAAGTGCTATTCGCGTCTACGACTAAACATTGCGGCGTCATGTGACTATATTATGCGTAGCCACTCTTTTACGGAAACCCCTACCTTTTTAAACAATTGTTATTTCGCACTGCCTCCGGGTAAAGCTTTGGAAAGACAATACACGGCCGTCGTGTGCCCATAATTGAAAAGATTATCCGCACGGCGATAGGTCAATGCGTCAGGGACGAGTCAAAATTATTCCGAATGACGTAAACTCGGCTTAACGTAACTTATACTCATCAGTACCGGGCGCTTTACGGATATTACGAACTTCTGAGAGAGTGACGGGTGTAATCTGAAGTTGTTTGCATTTGTAACGTGCACAATGGAGAGAATGTTTGCATATCTCTATGTTACTTTCAGGTCATGTGGCTGTAATTTATTTGGATAATGAACTTGTGGAAATTGTACGTAATCTAAGCACACAGCTAACCAAAATGACTGCTCCTATGTGCTCATAATATCAGCCTAAATTATTCTAAAGTACACTATCTTTAGCAGTTATTAAAAAAGGGAAAACGAATTTTGCCTGAGGAGACAATACTAGCATCTGAAAGCGCAAGGAATGAATTACAAAATACAAAAAAATGTAAAACAAAAACTTACCGCCTCTTTTATTTTACAATTTACCTCTAAGGCCAGGAAAGGAAAATGACCAAGCTGGGGCTAGCAATGTTTTCAAAGATGCACATCTGTAGTAAGGTCAAGCTGCATACTCTATAAGCCATATTACACAGTCAATCTTACACCAATATAATGGGAATTAAATGTTCGTTTTACAATACCAAAGACATACAAGGTCTTTTATTAAACAGTCAATATAAACGGTGAGAAAACTGGGAAAATTCTTTTTCTTTCAAAATCTAATTGTTTCATATTGTCTTTCTCGTATGGCGGCCGTGTACTAAATTTTCACAAAGACTATTCGCATGGCTGCGTTCGCTTACAATTTTCGCATGCGATTAGTGTTTGCCTCCCAATTTGGATTATACTAATTATGATATGGCGTAGAAAGACTTATTGACTAGTCAGTGAATTAGTGATTTTCACAGGAGAGGAAAACAAATCACGATTCATATTTACTTTAGTTGTCCAGAATATTTTCAATATACTGTGATAACAAAAAGAAAGAAATATTATATGTCCATCGCCGTTGTCGAGTGGAAATATGTTGACATATCACCCAGAAGATCTGTAACTGACTCTTACTCCAAACATTTTCAGTTTAGTTTATTTTCAATCTTTCCTTTGTTTTCTTGGACTAAGAAAGAATTATGCTACGCAGATTTCATGTGCAAATAAACACAGGACACTGCAGTACATAAACCGTAAACAGCTGACATTAGCTAAGAAACGGTTGCTTTCAAACTCTTAATACACTTTATCTAGTCATTTCGTTAGAGCATAAAATGAAAAGAAACTTTGCTTGTTCTGAGTGAATAACCGGAAAAGTTCATCAACTGAGTGACAATATTGGCGTTTTTCGCAGACACTTTAAAACCCATGTCTGAATGAAGAGGGATGTCCGTGGAGCAAATAAATACAAACTATCTGAACCAGCTCATTGTTTCTTTGTAGATCATGAATTGCACTTTACAACTGCTGCTTTCTACGTTGCTGGCGCGATTAGTACACAAGCCGCCCCTCTCCACAGCGGAAATGGGACATTTCATAATCGATAAAAGTAGATTCTCTTCGTGTACGCTACGAAAGACAGCCCAAACACTGTTTGGAACACCATTCTTTTGACAGCATATCTGCCTTGTAAACCCTACGCTTCAAATATCTTATTCTGTTTTTTTTTTTATATTAAACTAAAAAGGACAATAGAGTAAGGAAGTCATCTTTTATTTCAGGAAATAAAAATAATCCCGAAATACCCGTATGTAAATGACATTCTAATAAAAAGACAACGCTGCCTCCCGAACAAGGTGATAAGGACTACACATTCGGAGTTCGGCTATTTCTGCAAGACAAACTTTTGCCTCGGATGTATGTCGGGGCAGTAATTTAAATAAAAATCAAACATTTTGTTCTCCGGAAAACTTTGCTGCAGAAAGAGAAAAAAAACCACAAAAAATAAAAAATAAAAAACAACGTAATCATACTGCTTTGAATATTTCTATGATTGGACCGATTGTTGCATTGACTGAGTAGTTACGAATGAAAAAAAAAATTAGTTTGGTGCATTCGTAACTTCTCGGTGTCTTTTTTCGTAAATAGCCGAGGTGGTTCGCATGTCATAGGTCAGCTTAGTCTGTTTCCCTGCTTCATATGCTCACTACGTTGCCCCTGGGGATAAGAAGTCAGATGGACTCGGGTCGTAATTATTACTTCTACTAATGTAGTCCCAGTCTATTTTAAGAGCATATGTTTCCCTTTCATTTTGATAATGATACAAAGAGCTAGTTTTAGGCATTCTTGTTATTAATTTAAACGTAATCGTTTATTCTTCAGAATTTGAACATTACGGTGTATGTTGTCTCAGTATATTGTAGCGACAGTGCACAATGCATAATTTGGCATTGGTGCTGATCCGGAAGTGAAATCTGTGACCCATTGCACCTTGCTTTAAAAACAAGCAAACAAGCAAACAAACAAACAAACCTTATAACCTATGACAAGAACTTCACCATGAGTTCATCTTTGAAGGTACTTTAGATTAACATATAATTTATTAGGATTTGGTCACAGTGGAAATTTCATTTCTTAGAAATAAATGTAGAGACTATAGAGGGGAAATAATTGTGATCTGAGTCCGGATGAAAGCAGACGCGACATTGTCATGTAATCCAAACAAATCGGCCGCATATCAAGAGAGCTCTGTAATGGAACCGTTCCTAATTTATTCCTTTAATTTTCTATTTGCTAATGACACACTACAAACATTATTAATATGTTCAGTTTCGTCAATAGTAGTGGCAGTCTTGTGTTCAACTTTAACCAGCAACTCGGTCATATAATTACTTCTACAAATAATTTTACTAATAAGCGATGATGAAGGAAAGGACTGCACACAACTTATTTTCTTAATACTATACCTTTCTCACTGCGTTATTGCAAAGATTCCTTCTTCGGTCGATTCCTTGATAAATTTTAAGTCCAGAAGTTATACGAGGTGATATATTACAACCTTAATTTTGCCAAAGGTTTAGACGAAAATATCAACTCTCTTTTGCGAGGGGTTGAGTGTAGCGTGTGTCTTGCAAATATTGCACATTTCACACATTACAACATTCTGTTAGCAATCTATGCATAGATCAATATTACACTGATATTGATATATCGTTCTTCATGACAGCTCAGATTCTGTAAAAGATTATGATCGAAAAACCAACCCTCTTTCACGACGTGATACATGCGAAAACATTTCGTCAAATATTGTACCAATATTACGACTGCATCCGCCCAGATTTTTGCCAAAGATTAATCATGCGTCAGTTATGAATGCTTAACAAAGGGGAATACTTTTGTTGAATGAAATGTTAGTATTTAAAAGAAAAGGGTCCATCGTACATTAAATAAAGATTAGGCAAAAGAAGAATGAATAGGAAACTACACATTTTAAAGGGGTTGTTGTAGAAAGAGTCCGAAGAGGATATAGAAGGGCACTGGGGGTTAAAAGAAGAGTGTCCCTCATTTCCGTGTACTGGAGCTCTGATTAAAACCAAATTTCCAGTCTTCTTTTGTGAGGGGGCAAAGGAGACACGGATTGAGAGGGATTAATTGAGTGAAAAATCCAATTATGATTGTATCGTCCAAAATATGCATCAATAACATCTTTATTTAAGCTGAGATTCTGTGCTTACACGAGCACTTAAAAACAAAACATGTTGTTGTTTCAAACATTAAATTTAAGTATATATACATGCAAACGTTTTTGATGAAATATTCATGGCATTAAGCTACATAAATTTATTTTTGACTGGGGAATTTAAATTTAATATTATTGTATATTTAATTAATGTCAGCAGAATAATGGCTGAAACATTTTTAACAAAATAGGCTTTAGCTAATATTTATATTCTTTGCACAGTTAAAAATAATGGTGTGTGTGTGTGTGTGTGTGTGTGTGTGTGTGTGTGTGTGCAACAAACTTACGATGAACAGTGCAAAAGTAGTTAGTTTTTTCAATGGTCCAAGTCAAAGCATAACACGAAGAAGAGACAAGACAAACAATAAACACAACAAAGCGTTAAAATTATAAAAGTTTACAGGACTATTTGCAATGGAATTAAAGTTTGAAAATGTTCTATGTTTCGCCTGTTTGGCTTCAGCTTGACTAATGATATCGTAAACTAGTTGAATTCACCTTATGCAGGAAAACACCTACTAGTTTACAAAGTCAATGAGTGCATTCCAAATAAGAAAGGACTGTTCTTAAACTGTTCTTTTTATTATTATATTTTTTCAATTTTAACTTTTTTTTGCTTCTTCGGATGATATCTTACATGCATGTTGAGTCCACACTGGGCCTGCCTCTCCCCCCACGCTGTTGCGAGGGTTGCTACGTTACTTTCAAGAAATCAATTGCAAACAGAATTATTTAGGTGACATTGTCGCAAATGTCTAATATTTGCCAACATATCGTCACCCTCACCCCCGCATACAAGACGGTTGATATTTCGATCCTAATACTTGACAAAATCTTGAATGTTATATAGAACGATATATAACCAGACTACTGTCGGCGTACATTCGAGTTATGATCCGTAGGATTGACCTCAAAGTCGCAAATCAGGGACTACATTCGTAACCGGAAATATCTTTTTTTTTTTTTTTTTTTTTTTTTTTTTTCTTTTTTTTTTTTGTGGGTAACGTAATTTTTGAGACTTTCATAAACATTAGTTACCAAGCAAGTCCACATGGCTCAGCATTGATGTTTATCTGTGTACTTTAAACACCATCTGGAAAGATTTGGTTTTGTGGAAAGTTAACGGTCGGTCCAGGGGGTAGCTACCATATAGCAAGAGCACGCAAAGCATTGGAGCCCACGAATTATTGTTAGTACACTATAAATTAGGCAGGGGCCAAAATATCCTAGCTACACCATTGGGTCGGTCTATATGATAATTAGCGGTCGGTCTAATGGAAAGTTAGTTGTTGCAATGGTGGATATAGTTACCAATACTCAGTAAGCCGATAATCAGTAACGTACTAACTGGGGGTGGGGGGAGATGGGACAGTTGCCCGGGCGACAGAGGTTTTGGGGCTCCAAACCCTCTTTGGGCCATCATCGTCGCCTAGGGCGCCATTTACCCTTAGTACGCCACTGCCTATAATTGGATGTGAAAACTCTATCAGCATTGAATCGTGGAAGCGTTGGCTTTGACGCTCTTAAATACCTTCCTTCACCTTTTCTAAAATATACTCCATTCAGATTGATACTTTTTTTTATTGTCGAACCCAGGGTAAAGTACTACAAGTCTGATGGATCATTGCTAGGCGTCCAGTACAGCACATACGGTACTAATGGTAAGGGAAAATTGGAACTAGTCAGGGCATAAAAATAGAGTATATATGGGTTTGGATGGCCAGGATTGGTTGAGAATGAAAGTCAGATTTTAGTAAAAAGAATCTTTTGCGAACTTATAGTTGTAAATGAAAACGAAATATAGGATCCTTATTTTATTGATGGAATTTCAATCCTTTAACGGTCTTGAATCTGGAACACTCATTACTGTCTTGAGTTTGGCCTCGAGTTTGGAACACCTATTACTGAAATTCAGCACCCGACTCGTTTGTGCGAAATTGAAAGCACATGTTTCAAATACATATAGGTCTAGACCAACAAGTAGGTCTCCGCTTTTTCTTCTGACAGCGAAAAGAGCCGAGACCTACTTATTGGTCTAATATAGATCCAGATCCTGTTCTCTAAACAGAAGCTGTCATCCAGGATGCATCTTTGCTGATAAACATAGGTTTAATCATGAGCACTAAGAAATGTAGAGTTATTGAATTTTTAATATCGTGGTGTTTGCATGCGTTCACTATGGGAACTGAATTAGTACCGTGAGTCTTACAAACTATTTCAGTTATAGGTGTCATTTTTTAGATTAGCTAATTGCCACTTTGTACGAGTGATGTCCCTTTGCGTAAGGTCATGGGTCATTACATTATTGCATAATGCACAAAGGCGTGTTCATTTATATTTATCACAAATATATTTAAAAAAAAAAAAATGCAAGAATCTATTCTGACTCAAATTACAATAGTCTCACAATGTAAGACATCTACCTAATATTTTATGTTGTTTGGGTGTATGGCGAAACGAAGTAAAACAGACTATAGACTTTGAGAGCCTATCGTAGCGTTAAATAACTTCGGCATTCCTTGGCTAATATCGCATTTCAACCAGTAAACTGTATGTCAGTTTAACTTGGCAATTGCTTGTTTCAGTTTGGCTTCACCAGAAAAAGGCACCAAAGTAAGTACTGTACAGTATAGTCTAAGTAAAGGTCATTTTAATCTGTGGAAAAGTGTCAGTATGGGCTGCCAGGTGTGTGATATATTTTTGAAAATATAGATAGATTATAGATTCTAGTTCCCGTGTTAATTGACCAGGGAAAGAGCTACACAACGCGGTTCAAATAGGAAGTAATAAGTCGACCAAAGAACGTAAATATCAGGGTAGACATCTTAGATTGTCAGACTAAATTTACAGTAAACATACACATTTATATAAGGTAACTCAACTCGGCATTCTTTAAAAATTTGAATGTCAAAATTCCTTCCATATGGAGACTTATTCTGAATGACTTCAGACCTTTGGAGCTTTTCAACGCGTAGAAGAGTAGTAACATTGCGAGTTTGATTAATATTTCTTGGAAGACTGTGATCTAAATGCACCGAGAATAGCATATGGCAAAACCAATCTTAAACTACATTCCCATATTTATAGTAAAAGTCATACAGATCATGTAGGCATTCAACAAAGATTTCGGTAATGGTGTCATTTTTTGGAATTTGATTTTACATACCTTTAAATGGTAATTATTCACTTTATTTGAATCAGCTTATAAATCAATATTCCTTTGAAAGATCATTATGTGCATGCCCCAAGAAGTATATGCTACAAAATCAATGTTTAAATACACCAACATCTTTGGACAAAATCAACCTAATATGTGATCCAGTGCAATCCTGACTGAGGGTTGCATGTTCTGATGTCACAACGATAGCTATGCAAGTTGATAAACAAATTTGTACTACTGGTAATCTATATTGTGATGATTAAACTAGACATGCTCTTATCTTGACCCAATTTGGTACCTGGCCATCATTGTAAAAGTGCATAGTGATTGATAATTTTCGTCAGGAAATTTCTTTATGACAGCTAGGTTGCAGAGCATTCAGTAATCAGGATTTAATAGACTTTGTTTCAACATAATTAGTATTATATTTTTAAGCAACAATTTATATTTAATTTATTATAAGTAAATGTGCATACTTGACTGTATGACTTTTACTATAGACGAAGCCAGCCAAAGGTATGATCCAGTGTAAACTGGATTTACAGCATCCTGAAAAAAAAATTAAGCTGTTTTACGAAGGAGAGGAAATATTATGGAAGACTAGTTTATCATATTTAAACATTCTGGGTAAAGTTTCTTCATTAGCTTATATTTGCATAACCCCTTGGTAGAATTTGTTCATACCTGGGATGAATCAGCGTGAAACCAAGAAATTTCATCGTGTGATCTGTTACTTGTCCCATGATCTTGTGGTCAAGGTCACATGTTTTGCACTGGTTGGTGCTCGTTCTTGAACTCAATATGCAGCCATTGACTTTCTTGTTTCAGACTTTATTTCATTTGCTATAGATGGCAAACAAAATGTTACTTTTATGTTCTTTCATGTATGTCCAGGCATGTTTACAACTAGAGGACCCCTTTGTTGGAGAGTTGTGTGTTACATGATGTATTTGTATACACATTACATATACCTGCTTCTAACTACAGTATTACACTGTTGTACATATGGTCCACACACGAGTTCCACATCAGTAATATATCACTGAGCGACACCAGTGTCACATAAAAAACAGAATTTTATGAGGGAAAATCTAGAAAGAAATTGAATTGATCATTCCTTAAGCTGTTCTTTGTTTTATCTTAAGTTTGATTTTGTGAGTTTTCTTCACAAAGGCTAAAATATCTGGAAGATGCTTGATCATGTTATAAGAAACAATTTACTTGCTACCAAAAATGTATTTGATTTAGGTTGTGAACTGTATTTTAACTGCACAGGTCATAGACCAAAATAGCTTATGGAGTGGCCTGTTATTTTGTTGCCAATCTATCCTTTAGCTCAAGTTTTTTATTGCATCTCCTAAACTACTTGGAAAATTGCCATCAGAGTTTAAACACATGTTCATCCTATGGTCAGGTTATTGCTGTTGATAATGGTGAACCTTGGACATCCAATATGGCTGCCACAGGAGCCTCATGAAAATCTTGCTATCTCTACCTTTCCTTGATTGATGGTCATATCAACATGTGTATTCAGCTGAGATGGCAGTGATTGGTAAAAGCCAGCGCTTTAGACCACTCAGCCACCCAGGGGCCCAGACTTCTTTTGCAGATGTAGCTGTACAAAGAGTCTTGCTCTGAGACATACCATGATGATAACAGATCTGAGCATCAATCAGACCTGAACCTTTTCAGGTCAGAAGCTCAGAATGCTAACCACTAAGCAACAGTAACTTCTATGGCAGTCTAATAACCTACAGTGTAAAAGATCACTTGTCCATTAGTAGGGTTTGAGACTAGCATTTTGTAATATGAATGTCATTGAGAATTTGACTTTAAGCTTTAAAAATATGTGAAAATATGCTAAATTGTGCTCAGATGTGATAAAATGTTCTCAGCTATGCTAAAATATGCTCAGATGTGATAAAATGTTCTCAGATTTGCTAAAATATGCTCAGATGTGTTAAAATGTTCTCAGATATGCTAAAATATGCTCAGATGTGATAAAATGTTCAGATTTGCTAAAATATGCAAATGTGATAAAATGTTCTCAGATATGCTAAAATATGCTCAGATGTGATAAAATGTTCTCAGATATGCTAAAATATGCTCAGATGTGATAAAATGTTCTCAGATATGCTAAAATATGCTCAGATGTGATAAAATGTTCTCAGATTTGCTAAAATATGCAGCACCTTATAAATAATACTCATTACAGCAACAAAACTGGATCCAATTTGACTTTAATTTCAGTTATCAGTATGTTAATTGAAATGATGCTTTCAGCTTTTGCAGGAAAAAAATTACTTAAACAGGCCAAGAATTTCCATTTAGCTACAGACAACAAATGAGGAAAGCAGCTTCTTTACTTGGAACTTTCAGTCAACAGTTTAAAGGGAGTCGGAACAGAAACTTTTTGATTGAAAAGAATGAAATTTCATTGACTCTTGCTGCAGCAGCCATGCAGACCCTGGGGCATCGCTCCCAAGTGAGTCCAGACACTCGTGGCACCTTAGTCATGACATAGTTTTATTTGACTCAAAATTAAAATACAGATTTTTCTCCAAGAAAAAGTAGGCATAATCTAATGATGTACAGTAATAATAATAATAATAATAATAATAATAATTATAATAATTATTTATTTATAGAGGGTGACTCATTAGTCAAGGACTATTCTCCCTTGCGGCCCTCTTAAGGAGAGTATATCAATGCACATTATATGAAGATAGCAATAATTACTGTTTATTTTAACATGTTTAGTATTAAAATACTAAATTCCATTATCTATTAGAAACACATACATGCTCATGATATCTCTTTTTAAATACTCTAATATTTTCAGCAGATTTTACATGTAGTGGAAGCTTGTTCCACAGAACTGTACCAGAGTATTGCAAGCTCTTTTTAAATTGCTCTGTTCTTGGTTTTGGTGACATAAGGTTTCCATGTAATATTGATCTCAACTGGTATTGTGTTGAAAAAGGCCTGAATAAGTCCTGAAGATACTCTGGTGCAGTTCTGTGTGGACATTTATATAAAAGAATTGCCTAGTGAAAATCTATCCTGTCATATATTGTGAACCATTTGAACTCTGTAAACAATGCTTTTGAGGAATGATCAATAGATGCATCTAAAATTATGCATACTACTCGTTTCTGAAGTTTATAAATCCTGTCAAGCTCAGATTTAGCACAGTTTCTCCATACATTTGAACAATAATCCATTGTTGGAAGAATATATGACTTGTAGTATAGATTGTGAGTTTCTGTAGGTAAATATTTATTGATTCTGCTGAGTAGGGCAATTTTGGATGACAGTGTTTTACAAAGCTTATCAATATGGTCATTCCATAATAAATTATTATCTACAGAGACACCTACAAGCTTTTCATGTTTGACATTTTCTAATGGATGATTATTTATTGCAAGAGATAGTTCTGGGTTCCCTGACTTGCATAGCTTTTGTGATGTCCCCAAAATCATATATTTTGTTTTACCTTCATTAATTACCATCCTATTTTGTTGTGCCCAGTTTTGGACTCTAATAAGGTCTGAGTTTAATCTCATTTGGATAACTTCAGTGTCAGAACTAGATGTATACAAGGCTGCATCATCTGCAAACAAATATGTATTTGTAGATTCATTATTTAATGGTAGATCATTGATATAGATAAGGAAGAGTAGAGGGCCTAAAACTGAGCCTTGAGGGACCCCTGAATGAATAGTGCGAGTTTGAGAGCTAATATTGCCAATGCTTACTTTTTGAGACCTTTGGTTTAGCTATGATCTAAACCAGTTTCAAGAAGGATTGTCGAAACTGTAACAGTTCAACTTTTGCAGCAGAATTTCATGATCAACAAGATCAAAGGCTTTCTTGAAGTCAAGGAAAACAATCCCAGTGTAGCCCTTGTTGTGTATTTAGAAAATTTCTCAACTTTAACAGGCACTGAAATACCTTTTTCTGTATTAAATATCAGTTTCATTTGAAATGGTGGCAACTTTAACCATATTACAGGGGTCACGCTACCAGGCGAAGTGGGCGACAAAGTCGCCTAAAATATGTAAACTTCGCCTTCTTCTGTTAGGAAAGCGAAAACGACTTCGCCCTGTGATTTTTTTTTCGAGATACATTGATCGATTATCTGTTTTTGAGATGCCCCCTCGCCTTAGCCAGGTTAGTTCCAGTGTTGTGTTGTAGCGAAATGTATGCATCAAGCCATCATTAGCTAGACCTAGTTTTGTTGTCAATTACGTTGACAAACAAACTCTTGCACATTCACAGGCATGTGTTTTGATAGCTAATTGACCATCAACCCTTTCCGGAGTCGGTTAGCAACTATCACTGCCCGATTTCGGCATGTTATCCTTAATGATAAAAACATACAAACTTGTGTTTCTAAACTTTAACAACAGTATGTAAATAACAATTTTGTGTTTTAAGAACAGAATCGGTGATCTGGATATTTTAACTGCCTCTTGGAGACTATTTTGTCATAAAATTAGTTTGAAACTGTAAGTGAACCAGTAACGGGAAAATACATCGCTATGTGTGGAAGTACCAGTTTAAAGTTTATTCGATTGTGTGTTTTCCTAAATCATCGTGCAAATACCGGTATATTCAGAAAAAATACGATTCATAGAAAGCAAAGCCTAGGTATTATGTTATTTTAGATTTAACTTTCAAATTACGTAGGTCAGAAACGTATGAGACAATGGTATGTTGTGGAATTCGCGAAAAGCGCCGTATGGTCAAAATTTTTTCAGACATGACTCGTATTTGTGAACATACGGAAAAAAGAAGCGCAGCTTTTTCTATCTAGCCAATGCCTAAAATTACTACAAGTATATAGACAAAAAAAAAAAAAAAAAATTTGCAATCCTATCAATGGACTGTTGAAATGAAGCTATATAAAGTGAGCGGTAACATTACGAAAATCACTCCTTCTAAAAATAGATGCACTCACATGTTTGTGTTGATTCGGTTGGAAAGAAGGGTGTAGTTCATATACCGACTATAAAGGAGCAATGTCCGTAATTTTATTCATTTTAGTGTTATGTATGAATAGTTACGGTAATGTTTTATTCGCAACAAAGAAATTAGGGCGAACAGTATGATCTGAACACACATGTGCATTTGCCCTCATGTACATGGTACAGGGGTTGTTTCAAGCTATTTTACAAATCTTTCAAAGTACCATTATTGTGAACTTTATTAAAGTATTTTTTAAAAATTGATTAAGGGTAGTTGATTAAGCATTTTTACTAACTTGCGTTTACAATAATGTAATCTGGTTACTCAGTTAAAATTTGTTACAATGTTGTTTCTGTTATTCTCTTTTCAAGTGATATGGCCAAAATAACTCAGAAAATTTTCAACTTGAAAATAAAGTATTGCTTAAATCCAATGCTAAATGCAAATATGAATACTGGGAAACAGAGGGCATAATTCAAATAAAAGAACACACACACACACACACACACACACACACACACACACACACACATATATATATATATTGCATTTCTTGCTTCGTGTCCACTTCTCCCTGTTGAGCTCTCACTTCTCCCTGTTCTGTCCAAAAGGAGAAGTCACTTCTCCCTAAAATTCAAGTCTAGCTTGACCCCTGTATTATACATATCAGTAAAAATAACTGTTTTAATTTATGTACCCAAGACAATTGTTTCAGTGTGGTTGAATGGACTATGGTGAGCCATGTGGATATTGGGCCCGAACTTGGGGTCATAAAAGTAAATTAAAATTTAATTAGATACATCTGGGCTCCCGAAAAATTAATTCATCATTTAATTCCAATTTTCTTAATTGTAATCTAAAGAGATTATTAAACTTAGAACTGTGGTAAAAATAAAAAACATGCTAAAATTATATGCAGAATTTTAAGATTGTCTCATATTTGCTGTCCTTGTCACTGTCATATAGACATTCCTTAGTATTGCTGATTGTTCAAAGTCAATAAGTGCAAAGCTTAAATTTAAATGCTAAATCAAAATTTTTTTATGCTCTATAATGGATCTTAGTGAAAAGTTAAAATCAGATATAATTTACAATTGTTTCATCAATTCATGGGAGTTTCTTTCCTAAAGTTTCCAGTTTGAAAACATAGAAATCCAAATTATTGCATTTAATATTTTGATTGAAAGATCTGAGCCTCAAGTTTTGCACATATTACAAATTCTTAGAATGTGGCACATGGTTAATTCTCTCAGCTTACACTATTAGTATTAACTCTTCAGTTGCTGGTGTGTTTTTATGCTGTTGCTGAGTTTAGACTGTTAACATTTCAGCTCATCTTTTTTGCTAATCATTTCCAAACAATTTAATTGCATGTGGTTCATATAAGAACTAGCTGAATGTACATTTCACATTGGCCTTTTGAGGGTTATTGAGTACGTCCCATGTAAAATATTAGTGTTATTGGAAAGATGATTATTTGGGAATTGAATTGTATATTTTGCATTATTCATAAAAACCTGAAGCTTAAAAATTAATTACACACTGCATGAATGACTGTAGTGAAACGAGGGCTTTACATGCTTTTGGTGTGATATATTTTCAAGCTTTGGCACTTCATGAATCCTGTAAAATGTGAAGTTTAGTTCTAATAAATACAAAATAGTTGAAAAAAATTATAATCACAAAAAACCTAATGGTCACTATGAAAGTCAAGAAATGTGCTTGTTGTAAAAATCCTAGTAGTCACAATGAAAGTCAAGGAATGTTCTTGTTGTAAAAATCCTAGTAGTCACTATTAAAGTCAAGGCATGTGCTTGTTGTAAAAATTCTGGTAGTCGCTATTAAAGTCAAGGCATGTCCTTGTTGTAAAAATCCTGGTAGTCGCTGTTAAAGTCAAGGCATGTGCCTGTTGTAAAAATCCTGGTAGTCGCTATTAAAGTCAAGGCATGTGCTTGTTGTAAAAATCCTGGTAGTCGCTATTAAAGTCAAGGCATGTGCTTGTAGTCACTATTAAGCTCAAGGCATGTGCTTGTAGTCACTATTAAACTCAAGGCATGTCCTTGTTGTAAAATTCCTGGTAGTTGCTATTAAAGACAAGGCATGTGCTTGTAGTCACTATTAAAGTCAAGGCATGTCCTTGTTGTAAAATTCCTGGTAGTTGCTATTAAAGTCAAGGCATGTCCTTGTTGTAAAAATCCTGGTAGTCACTATTAAAGTCAAGACATGTGCTTGTAGTCGCGATTAAAAGTCAAGGCATGTGCTTGTAGTCACTATTAAAGTCAAGGCATGTCCTTGTTGTAAAATTCCTGGTAGTTGCTATTAAAGTCAAGGCATGTCCTTGTAAAAATCCTGGTAGTTGCTATTAAAGTCAAGGCATGTCCTTGTAAAAATCCTGGTAGTCACTATTAAGTCAAGGCATGTGCTTGTAAAATTCCTGGTAGTTGCTATTAAAGTCAAGGCATGTCCTTGTAAAATTCCTGGTAGTTGCTATTAAAGTCAAGGCATGTCCTTGTAAAAATCCTGGTAGTCACTATTAAGTCAAGGCATGTGCTTGTAGTCGCTATTAAAAGTCAAGGCATGTGCTTGTAGTCACTATTAAAGTCAAGGCATGTCCTTGTTGTAAAAATCCTGGTAGTCACTATTAAAGTCAAGGCATGTCCTTGTAAAAATCCTGGTAGTTGCTATTAAAGTCAAGGCATGTCCTTGTAAAATTCCTGGTAGTTGCTATTAAAGTCAAGGCATGTCCTTGTAAAAATCCTGGTAGTCACTATTAAGTCAAGGCATGTGCTTGTAGTCGCTATTAAAAGTCAAGGCATGTGCTTGTAGTCACTATTAAAGTCAAGGCATGTCCTTGTTGTAAAATTCCTGGTAGTTGCTATTAAAGTCAAGGCATGTCCTTGTAAAAATCCTGGTAGTCACTATTAAGTCAAGGCATGTCCTTGTAAAATTCCTGGTAGTTGCTATTAAAGTCAAGGCATGTCCTTGTAAAATTCCTGGTAGTTGCTATTAAAGTCAAGGCATGTCCTTGTAAAAATCCTGGTAGTCACTATTAAGTCAAGGCATGTGCTTGTAGTCGCTATTAAAAGTCAAGGCATGTGCTTGTAGTCACTATTAAAGTCAAGGCATGTCCTTGTTGTAAAAATCCTGGTAGTCACTATTAAAGTCAAGACATGTGCTTGTAGTCGCTATTAAAAGTCAAGGCATGTGCTTGTAGTCACTATTAAAGTCAAGGCATGTCCTTGTAAAATTCCTGGTAGTTGCTATTAAAGTCAAGGCATGTCCTTGTAAAAATCCTGGTAGTCACTATTAAGTCAAGGCATGTGCTTGTAGTCGCTATTAAAAGTCAAGGCATGTGCTTGTAGTCACTATTAAAGTCAAGGCATGTCCTTGTTGTAAAAATCCTGGTAGTCGCTATTAAAGTCAAGGCATGTGCTTGTTGTAAAAATCCTGGTAGTCACTATTAAAGTCAAGGCATGTCCTTGTTGGATAAAACTGATTATCGCCATGAAAGTGAAATAAAAGTCCCAAAGCATATACTTGTTATTTAGACAGTATCTATTAACAAAGTTTTTTAATTGATCAATAGAATTGTTTTGTAGTGTGATGAGACTGCATACCATACATGTACTGCCAACTGCAAATAGCTTAACAAGATAGACCCTGACCTACCGTCATGTAATTCACTGGACTGTCTCTTTATTTTACTGATAACTACTAACAAACTGCAGAAACCCACTCTGCTACCATATTATGAAATGACATATACACGTTTGTGCAGGTGGATCTTATTTATATATGAGTATGGTACTTGTGGTATAAAAGGACTATTTACAACTATTAATGGCAAAGTGTTAGGACTTATAGTGTGTCTTAGGACATATAGTGTATCTTAGGACATATAGTGTGTCTTAGCCAAGGCAAAAATCAAAATTATCAGTACATTATGTGCTCGTTAAAGTTAGATTACATGCAGAGTCTTGTATTGTGATATTTTCTGGTAGTTTGTCAGAGATTTTTTTAGGGACCAACATGTAGTACATGTGGCTGTATGAATGATCCTAGGCTTCACAGAAAATGTGTGATGGTGGTACCACCATGGCTTGACTAAATTCTGGATCTTAAATGTGTCCAGTTAGCAAATTGATCTGCATTATAGCTGAGCAACTTAGGTCACCTGCAAGGAAAAGAATTCTGCACAGTGGACAAAATAGCTGGTTCTTTATTTTTACTATAGAAAATACCCCATCACATGGCATAATCGTACACAGGGGAATGACTGTACCAATAGAGGTTGGCAACAATGGCTGCCATAGTTACTCAAGATGAGATTTTGCTTAGTATTGTACTTCAGATAATTTGGTGAATATTCTCAGAAGTAAAAGTGGTTGTAAGGATGAAATATGAATATAGTTTTACATCTGTAATTTTCTTTTTATTCTTGAAAAAGAATTAAATTCCTCAGGTTTGAGGAAACAGTCATTGTGTTCTTCATGATAAAATGATTGTTACTTACACAATTCATTAGCTCAAGAAAATCCACACCATAAATAAAGATATCAATTTGTTTAAAAAAAGTTAAATGCCCAAACATTTTTAAGTGATTATCCTTAATTTTCTTGATATCATCAATAATGTACAATCATTTAGATTTGAAGAAGAATAAATACATTTGGTTATGCATGCAGAAATTAAGCAGTGTTTTAAAATGCATAAAGCAGGCTGCTTTTAGTAAATTGGATTCAGAGATGTTGACTGTTTTGATTTTGCTTCATGGAAGTGGTTCTTTAACGACAAAGTGAAATTTTTCCTGGATTTTGCAACTGGATGTCTGAATGGGAAATTTTCAAGCCATTCTATCACTGAATATGGTGGCAATCTTTCTTATCTAATTGTTGGAATGATTGATTTCAGTCGTGATTATCTTGGCTTAATTTTATTGATTCAGCTTTTATGTGAGATTAATAGTATCCCTTTATTATTTATTTTATGTAAAATAAGTAAAAAGGCAGAGAAAACTTCCATTGTATTCTGGATACTCTCATAGGAAAATATAGATCATGCATTTTATTGTTATAGTGGCATTTCTTTCTTTTTTGCACTTTGTCTTTGATACATATGCAGGTACACAGTGTAATTTTACATATGGATAATTGCAAAGTACACTGTGTAATTTTATATATTTGGATACTTGCAAGTAGTGTAATTTTACATACTGATATTTGGAAGGAATCAGGATAATTTTACAGACTGATATTTGCAAGAACATTGTAATTTTATATATGGATATTTGCAAGTACACCGTATAATTTTATGCACAGATATTTTCAAGTACACAGTATAATTTTATGCACAGATATTTGCAAGTACACAGTATAATTTTATGCACATATATTTGCAAGTAGATAGCATAATTTTACATATGGATATCTGCAAATACACTGGAATTTTGCATGTGGATATTTGTAAGTATACTGTAATATTATGTATGAAAATTTTGCAAGTACATTGTAATTATAGTTATAGCTATTTGCAAATATACAGTGTAATTTTAAATATGGATATTTTAAATGTTTTATTAATGTTTGCAGATTATTTTGCTTGCCCAAAAAATAAAAATAATGTCTATGCAAGAATATCCATACAAAATACCCATGCAAAATTGTTCAAAATTATTCATGCAGAAATACACATAAAAAACTATCCAGACAGAAATATTAGCACAAAAGTGACATACAAAAATACACATACAATAATATCTTCACAGAAATACACATACAATAATATCCATACAAAAATATACAATAATATCTTTACAGAAATACACATACAATAATATCTTTACAGAAATACACATACAGTGATATCCATACAAAAATACACATACAGTAATATCCATACAAAAATACACGTACAATAATATCCACACAAAAATACACATGCAAAAGTATTCATACAAAAGTACACATGCAAAAGTATTTATACAAAAATGCACATACCAAAGCATTCATAAGGAATACACATACAAAAGTATTCATATAAAAGTAAATATACAATAGCATCCATAAAAAATAACACCTACAAAAGTATTCATACAAAAATACCCATTTAAAAATATTCATTCATAAAAATACCTCTAAAAGAATATATATATATATATATATATATATATATATATATACTACAGTGAAACCTGTCTTGAAAGACCACTGTTATGTGAGACCACCTGTCTTGAGAGACCATATTCTCAATGCACAAACTTAAAGATTATATAGCACTGTGACCTGTTATGAGAGACCACCTGTCTTGAGAGACCATAATTTTCTGGCAGAAAGGGTGGTTTTTCAAGACAGGTTCTACTGTAATACAAAAATATACATAAAATTACCTATGCATATGTATGCAATAATACCTGATGTATAAATAATTCTTGTTTATTTATGTGTTTAAGCCTGATAAAGACATGACAAAATATTTACCAGATTCTGAAATAACTAACCAGTATTTCTGACAAATATCACATTCACAGACACAAAATGTGCTCTATTTTCCTGTAGCATTAAATGACTAGACATTCTCTCACTGTATATACATGTCTTTGAGAAGAAAAATTCTGTATGTATTGAATGACTTCTTAATTGACTTATTACTTATGTGCAGATATATTGCTTGGATTTTTTTGTTGCTTTTTTTCTTCTCAAAATCGGATTGCTGTGGTCTTGCTGCATGTTTCTTGCTTTCACTAACATGCTGATGACATGTCAAATAGCATTGTTCAACATTAGCAAGGTTCAGAGGGCAGAATTATGTGAGTGCAGTAGAAAGAGGGCATACTGTTCCTGAGGACAAACTTTAGCAAGGCACACATTCTTTATGATCAGTTTATTATATAATGTATATCCAGTATCAATGTTGTTTTGGTAGCTGTCTTTTTTTATCCCAAAATTATTTTGTTGAAAAATTAAAAGGTCAGGTTTGATTTTGTTCTAAGAACAGCCATAAAGTGTTAGACCTTAGTCTGGATTTTGCAAAATCCCAGTTTCAAGACGTTTAATCAGATGAAATTGAAAGTCTGACATGCATTAGACTAATCTGAAATTGAAAGTCTGACATGCATTAGACTAATCTGAAATTGAAAGTCTGACATGCATTAGACTAATCTGAAATTGAAAGTCTGATATGCATTAGACTAATCTGAAATTGAAAGTCTGACATGCATTAGACTACTCTGAAATTGACAATCCGAAATTGTGTGCATGTGTGTGTGTGTGATTTCGATTTTTAACATAACTTTAAAAATGTTTCAGTCATATCTCTACAATGTCTGCAGTTTGGCACTTTATAGTGATGTCTAGCACTGAGGCATCATCCCACAGACAATTAACATGAAGTCCCACCCAGTTACATTAGCCTGACATCAGGCACACCAGTCCTAACACTGACGTCTTAATGCTGAGCACCTAGTGAGGCAGCTGTTAGTTCCATTTTTATAAGCCGTTGGTATGTCTCGACCAGGGTTCGAACCTGCAACCTCCCGCATCCGAGGTGGACTCTCTAACCACTAGGCCACCGAAGCAGTAATCAGAAACTGAAAATCTGAAATGCATTCGACTAATCTGAAATTGAAAGTCTGACATGCATTTGACTAATCTGAAATTGAAAGTCTAACATGCATTAGACTAATCAAATGTCCCAAGACTAGATGCTTGGCATTTTGTGACATTTTTGCCAGATTTAAAGATACTTGTTCAGAGTGAATTTTAAAAAGGATGATTCACACAATAAAAGTATAGCAGATATATGCAGCTCAACTACAGTACAAAGTATACCTATATGGAAGATAGACTTGTTGTCTGTGCTCATATATATAGGAACATGATGGTAAGAGAAAACGACTTTTCAAGGTAGATAATTTCATAATGCCGTTGTCATTGACTCCAAAAGCTGTATATTCCATACTGTACTAATATCTCCTCTTTCAGTGAGAAAGAAACTTTGCAAACTTTAGTAGAGTCTATCACAGCTAATGACGATGATTATTCATGCTTACATTTTCTCACTAGTTGCTTATTTTAAAAATTTCCAGCCTGCTTTTCATGTTCTGTTTGCTTGGTGCCAAGCTCATAAATCATGAAAGTTCTTTCTTTTTTTTTTTAAAGTAGGATAAATTTAAATTCAGTAATTGGGCTTAGTGAGAATGCTTCTTTTGGAAGACATATGTTCTAAAAATAAAAAGGTAAAGTTTCAAACATAATTTGGAATTCCCCAAAAATGTATAAAGACAGTAGAAAGAGTCTATCATGTAATCCAGTAGAAATGTAATCTTATTTTTATACATTAATATTTTATGAACTCTTGATCTATTACTGCTTATATATAGTATTTATATAGTAAAATATTTATTTTTATTTAGTCCATTATGCATATTTCACAATAATTCTTAATTGAACACAAACTCAAGAAATAAAATTGTATAAATAATCTAATGAACTGTTTTATTTCTTAAAATTTGTATGCATTAAGTTTGAAATTGTATAGATTTACTTGCATTGATATCTTTTCTTCTACTTACAGAGAAGAATGTCTACGAAAGCAAAACTCGCTGATAGATTGAAGGGAACTGAGAAAAATATATGGTGATAATAAGTTTTAGAGTTTTGGTTCACTCTGTATGTACATTTGTCAGAACATTATTTGTAATCTTTTAGAATCTTTGGCAGAAATCTTCACTGTGAGGACCAAATGCACAATCAGAGACTAATGCTGTTGTTAAAAATTAATGGTTTTCACAGCAGCTTGCAGAATAATAATTGACCCAACTGCCACTCCACCCACCTCTCTACCTTGCCTAAAACCTGGCCAGCAGTGACTGCTGGTAAGATCTAATTAACTGTGTACACTTTATGTACTTCAACATCTGACCATAGCTTAGTTGAATCATATAGGAACTTTAAAGTTCAGTATCGAAAAGAAATTTAGAAAATATCTCAAGAAATTAGGGGCTGAATTTTTTTTTAATGAAATCATAATTTTGAACATGAATTTGTCAAAGAAATTAGGGGCCCAATTTTGATAATTATTTGGCATAACTCATTATTATGCCTTGCAACTTCATAAACAATTTTGACAGACAAAGAAATATGCTAATAAATTAGGAGGAGTTAAAGGTTTTCTGGGATATGGTTTTGAAGCTCCAATGGTAAATTTCACATAGCATGACAAAATATATAAACAAGAAAATATTTATGACAAGCAGGTATTCATTCCTTTAGAAAACTGAAACTTTATTATTGCATTTTTGTTATAAAAAGTAATCTGTATATACTGAGCTGAATTTTTGTGATTTCATTACTGTACTTAATATTGAAGAATTAGTTTTTTACTAAAGGATAGGTTAAAGAATTTTAGCTCAATTAGCCTTAGACCAGAACAGCTCATGTTGTGTCCTGTTGTCCATCATTCATCCATCAGTTGTCCATCCACGTGTCTTCCATTAATGGTCCATCCATTAGCACAAGTTTGTTACCACTACACCTACTAAATGACATGTAAGATTGCCTTGAAGCTTAGCACAACACACATTCATCCCAAGGTCTAGTTAACTATATCAAAATGATGCCACTTGGATGTCCAATATAGTTGCCATGGTGGCCATCTCAAAAATCTTGTTATTGGTACATCTTCTAAACAGATGGTCAGATTGATGCATGGTTTTCACTCAAGCACTTCTTTTAATGTCTAGTTGGCAGTAAATTAAAATGGAGCAAATCAGAAATCCAATATGACTACCAATTCAGTCATTTTGAAAATCTTGTTATGTCAAATCCACCTTGATGGATGGTCATATCTACATGGGGTTTCACTAAAACACTTGTGATGTCTAGTTGGTCCTGTATGAAAATGGGGTCTATATGACATCCTATATGGCCGCCACAGTGCTCATCTTGAAAATCTTCTTACGGCTGCTCGGGAAGGCATGATCATATATGTACATGGGGTTGTCAACAAAACATTTCTTACTATATCTAGTTGGTCCTAACCAGTTGTTGATTTGACTTCCAATATGGACACATGTTGGCCATACTGAAATCTTATTATCACTACTTTTCATGAATTAATGGTCTGATTAACATGAGGTTTTCACTAAATGACTTATGATGTCTTGTTGGTCCTAAATGAAAATGGTGTTCCTCAGATATCTAATATATCTGTTGTGGTGGTGATATTAAAACCAGTGTTATTGCTGCTCTTTTAGAATGCATTATCACATTGAGATAGGGTCTTCACTAACTGAATTCTTACGAAGTCTTGTTGGTCTTAACTGAAATGGTGCTAATCCGAAATCCAATATGGCTATTACTGCAGCCATCAGGAGGCTGTCATTCGATATCAAGATGGTCTTAAAGTGTGCTTTTCTTTTTCTTGATCTTTGTTGAAGTTTTCTTTTAATTGGCAACATAGCCATTATTGTGCTGATGTGCTGTTAAACGCTAATAGATGCATCAAAATTACATCTAGTAGAATCTTGTCACTACATTTGCATAGAGTTTTCACTAAAACACTTCTTGCAATATTTAGTTGGTTCTATAAGAATATGGTACAGATGTGACCACTAACTTGTCTGTGCTATTGTGAAGGAACTTTGAAAACCAGACTTAACTGACATTGTTGTCAAGTCAGAGGTCATTTGCTTGTATTTTTGTACTTCCCTGAGTTTATGAACACAATGACTTGTACATATACAAGAGAACTTTGACCAGACTTTGTTGTTGTTGTTGTTGTGGGGCTTAACGCCATTTTTTGCAGCACAAGATAGGCTACACATGGCGGCCAGTATAAATGGTGGAGGAAGAACCTGGGAAAGCCCCGGAAAGAACCACTGACCCATGAGAAGCTACTGGTATGCTTTCTCACATACCCACATTGGCTGAACACGAGACTCGAACATACACAGACAGGTGAGATGGCAGTGATAAGTAACAGTGAGCGCTTTAGACCACTCGGCCACTCGGGGCCCCCCAGACTCAGTTAACATTGACCAGTGAACAAATTGATAGACAGCAGTCTGTCATTGGTGTCAATGTCAAAAGTCTTGACTTGGTTCTTTTTGCCATACTGGCATGTCAGCATGATGGCACAATTAAATATGAATGAATTTTTATTTAATCCATTCATTGGATAATAATAATAATAATAATAATAGCAAAAATGAAAATATAATATAAAAATAATAATAATAACATTAATAATAATAATAATAAAATAATAATACTAATACTACTACTACTAATAATAATAAAAATAATATTGTGATAATAATAATAATAACAATAATAATAATAATACTTTATTTAACAAGGGTAGCTCAATTAGAACACATATATATCTGAAGAAACTCTTGAATAATTCCACTGTCATAACTTTATTATTATATTCTGTTCTTATTATAGATTTAACCAAACATTGCATACGGAATGGATCTGTGTTGACATTGTCCATGATAAGTTGTATCATGATATTGTATCATGATATCATACTCAAGGTCAAAGGTCACAACAAAAAATTTGGTACCACACTTACAGGTGTCTTGGAATCATGTTAACAAAGACATGCAAAAAATACTTTTGTTACCAAATTGGGTATGTTGGAGTTTCTCAAGAATATCAGAGGTAGCTTCAGTACTCAGCATTTAAAAAAGGACATAAGAAATAGCCATATCTTCAATTGCTAGAAACTTCTTTTCAGTTAATGGTACTTCAGTTCCATCATGGGATTCTTGTTCATTGCAGTTATGGTATTAAAGGTCCATTTGGTTTGTTTTAGATATTACTGCACTATACAGTCCTGATGTTAAAATTCAGTAAGCTTCATTACTTAGAGTCACATCAGATAAATGTAAGACATAGAAATCACTTTATGTTAGACATAGAAGTCACTATTGAACATTTAAGTTTTGTTTAAAGTTTAATTCTTATGAAAATATGGTTAATATGAGAACATCTTATGGAAATCTTGCCAAATTGTATTTTTTTTAATGTATTGATACCTATATACAGTGTGACCCCGCTATAGCACGCTCCGTTATAACACGAATTCGGATATAACACGGTCGTGGTATGGCTCCCGAAATTTCATATACATGTATTTTTCTCGTACACGAAAAAAAAAAATTCTTAAAAGTACAAAAAGAAAGCAAAAAAAAAAAAGTTTATTATCATTTTAGGGAAGAGATCGTGTATGAATAATACAAGATGATCGTGGCGTGGCTACTGAAATTTTATGTGCATTTTTCTCATTCATGAAAAAATAGTGTTTTCTTCTTAAAAGTACGAAAAATAACGTGTACAAAATTTTTCCGAAATTGCGCAGGGCTTCGCCAATGTCGCAAATTTCGATTTTTTTTCCCCTTATTGGTGGCAAAATATACTATCTGCAATGTTCCCTCTAATATTTTTCCTGTGTGTGCGGAATTTTGAAACTGCTGCGCAGCCGCGCACCTTAGAGTGAACATTGACCATCTGGCGATTTTTTTCATTGGCGACATTGTTGACTGTTTAAACTTGTATATACAACCATTGGTTTGGAGTGGAGAAATTCAGAGGCCCCATGAAAGGAAGCCGTAAAGTTGATATAAAATGCACTGAAATTTATCTATTGTTACATAAACAAATTCTTTGTCCATATTGACAAACCATCTTAACAGTGCGTTGTTTTATCATAATCCGCTTATGTTGACATCTAGCATGAGTACTGTATGTTTTGAGATATCCGCTTTTTTTTCAAATTTACATTTCTGGTAGCGGAGATCAACCGGACGAGGCATTATCTCATAATCTATCTTCATCGGATTTTCGGCCACTCGCTAGTAATTAATATATTTACATAGACTGACATTTGTATGTGGATGGTAAGTAAAATTCCTCTTTTTTTTCACTCAGAATTAAATCCTTCAGAACATTCATGTTTTCTGTAGTAATCCGTCATCAGACCAGAACACCTGCATCTCTATCGTTGATTGACCCTTTCTTTAAATTTCTGACGCATGCGTGGAAGGCAGCATCACTCCACTACCATAAATGTAAAAAAAAAAAAGCTCACACTTGTCTATTCAATAGGCAGGGAGGAACAATAACTACAATTGACCATACGACGGCCAATTCATTTAAAACAAAAATGTACCCAGATAAAGTAGTTGAAATTCCAAAGAAAACATTACTTTTGAAGCACCAATTATTATGAAATCGTACTAAGCAAATGGGAAAAAAATCAGTCTCAATCATGCAATACAATTTTTTGATGTTGCCGCCACAATAAGAAACAGGCATTTCTTTGGTTCTCCAAAGCTGTCCTTTAGCGGTGACTTCAATAACGCATGCACCCTTCATCAAAGAAAGCCGACTACAATCTTCAATAAAAACAAAGAACCTTTCTTCAAAGGAAGCCATTGCCGAACTTAAATAAAAGCAATGGAATCTGATGGATTGTTTCATTTTCCAACGTGACTGGAACATTTTTACTGTGCCATGAATGTTTCCTTTTTTAAAGGAAAAAAGTTTATGCTTACGAACTCTACCGACGGCGCTTAAAACGTAAACTTTACTGACTTTGGACGTACTTAAAAGTAAATGTGCTTCATCATTCGTTACGTTATTGTGCTATTTTTTCAGCTGAATTCAGACCTATATGACCTGTGACAAAATTATTGAATACTTTAAATGTGTGTGTGTGCATATTTTCGATGGAATTACTTGTATTGTGGATTCAATGTATGTGATGTGATTAGCGGGTGAGTACACGGTGTTGATACTTTATTCATTGCTATGCATTAGACATGTATATATAAACAGTATACATGTATATGTACCAATGCGTGCTTCTCTGAATAAAGTAAAATATTATATATGCCTTCTCTGTTTTCACTACAGGTGTATTTCTCATTTAATATGCATCGATTTAAGATGAAAACTGTGCCAATGAAGCACGTATTTTTGTGTCTGCATTTATTACCCCCCCCTGCACATTTTTTTGGGTACATGCATCATTTTCTTCTGCTAACTGACCTGGTTGCTTATAACACGGTTCAGTCTATAACATGGTCGGGTTCTATGGTTCCCAACTACCATATTATAGCGGGGTCACACGGTATGTACTGAGTGACAAAGGTTATTATAATTAAGTACAAAACCTGGTGCAGTTTAATTAGTGGTGATACTTACTTTGCATTGTATGTGGCATAGGTAGAAAAGAATGAAATTTGGTAATAAATGAATTTTTTTAGCTTATTCATTTTATTTATTGTGCTTTGGTCAGTGAATTGAACAGAAATGATAAACAGACTGACTTGCTTATCATCCTGCTAACACTATTTTTGTCATGCCCAATTAAGTATGTAGAAATGGTATAGCAGTCACCTCTGACAAGGGCTGCCAATGGAATCATGAGTTGCTTAGGTTTTTGGTTCAAATTTTTGTTTGCATCTATTTCCTTAACCACTTGATAGATTTTATCATACTTGGCATAAATCATTATGATGCTAAGACAATTTATTTCATGACACAGTTGCTCAACCCTTTAACCTTTAGGTCTAGGT
Source organism: Megalonaias nervosa (assembly GCA_016617855.1). Classification (NCBI taxonomy): domain Eukaryota; kingdom Metazoa; phylum Mollusca; class Bivalvia; order Unionida; family Unionidae; genus Megalonaias; species Megalonaias nervosa. The sequence continues at coordinate 3,271 of JAECUM010022202.1, read as the reverse complement.
GTTAGTCATAGAAAATTCGCCATAAAGATTTGGTTGAAGTTTTATTATATTTTCTGTAGCTCTTGATAGATTTTCATTATACTTGACAAGACTCATCATCAGTCTGAAGCAGTTTATTATGTGCCACGCATGCTCACTACAATTGATCTTGTGGTCAAGGTCACAATAATATTATACAAAATTTGTGTTAAGGTTTCAGCATAGTTATTTTCATTTATTTATATTTCTTAAAACTTTTGATAGATCTTCATTCCTAGGATCAACCATTTTGAAGCTAAGACAATTCATTCTGTGACATGCTTGCTGTTCTGACCTTGTCATCAAGGTCATAGTCATATTGATAATGTGTGTTATAGTTTTGTCTATGTTTTATTATTTACTAATATTTCTAAACTCATTGATGAATTTTCTGCATACATTGGTTTGATTATTATGAAGCTTTGAGGTTTTATTCTGCTCAACCTTTTAACCTTTGGTCAAGGTCACACATTTCACAGCAGTGATTTTGAAAGTGGGCTCAACATGCAGGTCCTGGCGTTTTTGATGTTGGAAGTTAGATATTGTCAGTTTAAAAAAAACAATTGACTTTTGTTGTTAAAATTATTTCTTAAATCTTATTAAATTATACCATTTCAGCATGCTTCCAGAAATATTTTACATGTGAAGTAGGACACTTCACATGTAAAGTGAAGTAGGACACTTCACATGTAAAGTGAAGTAGGACATTGATTATTGCTAACAGTAGAAGTACTATGCAAAGCTTTGAAGCAATTGATTGTGGACATTTTGTAAAGAATAGCACAGTCCTAGTGAAATGTTGGAATCCATTAGTATATAATAGCATCTTTGTCACGTTGTATTATAAAATTACAACAATTAGATCAGAATGATCATAAAATTTGATGTTTTGTTTTGCTTCATTTACATCTAAAATATTCAGGATTATATTTTATGTAACATGACAACAGCAGAAGTACATGTTGTGTTACCTTCGTCCTTCACTCTGTCTTGGTTTTGCCATTGTCAATCCCTCTTTTTGTCGACATCATTATTAAGGTTTGTGTTACAGTCATTTTTCACTCATACTGGTGGGGTATCCAGGTTACAGTCATTTTTCACTCATACTGGTGGGGTATCCAGGTTACAGTCATTTTTCACTCATACTGGTGGGGTATCCAGGTTCTATGAACACCTTTATTTCTTTTCCTCTCTCCATTCTCTATTCTTTTTACTGTTTTTTAGAAATGGAATGCCATTTGGTGACATAATTTTCATATATTTCTTCACAGTTATTATTGGACATCTGTAAATTAAGTCAAATATTTCCAGTCAGGTTGTATGGTATGGAAGTAAAGACAGTACTGTTTAATTTTGATCTTCTCTTTTTTGCAGGGTAGAATTTGGCAAGCTTGCTGTAGAACACAAGGCCTTGAATTTAGGGCAGGTAAATATTAATTACGTAAAGCAGCAGAACCAGGCCTTGCATTTAGACAGGTTACTATTAATTGTGATCCAGCAAAACAGAACACCACGCTTGAATTTATGAAAGGTAATTATTAACATCATGACACAGCAGCAGAATGCCAGGTCTTGAATTTAGGGTAGGTAGGGGTCTAAGTAAATCTAGGTTAGGCTGGCCTTGTTGTGTTTTAGTGGTCCAAGCAGATAGATCTAGGTTACGATGGCCATGTTTCATGTGGAGGTCAAAGCAAAAGGATCTAATTTAAGATGATCATGTTGTGTGTGGAGGTCACAGCTAAGAGATCTAGGTTAAGATGGCCATGTTGTGTGTGCAGGTCAAAGCAGAAAGAACTAGGTTAAGATAACCATGTTGTGTGTGTGGTCTAAGCAGATGTAAGTTAAGATGGCCATGTTTGTGTGTGGAGGTTGAAGCAGATGGAACTAATTAAAGTTGATAATGTTGTGTGTGGAGGTCGAAACAGATAGGTCTAATTTAAGATGGCCATATTTTCTGTGGAGATCAAAGAAAGGAGATACAGGTATAGATGGCCATGTTGTATGTGGAGGTCAAAGCAAATAGATGTTAGATAAGCTGGCCATGTTGTGTGTGTGTGTGTTGGTCCAAGCAGATAGATCTAGGTTAAAATGACCATGTTGTTTATAGAGGTCCTAGCAGATAGATTCTAGATTAAAATGTCCAGGTTGTGTGTGGAGGTCCTAGCAGATAGGTCTAGGTTAAAATGATTATGTATTTTGTGAAGATGTGAGCAAATAGATTCAGGCTTTGATGGCCAAGTTGTGTGTGGAGGTCCAAGCAGAGAGATCTTGGTTATGATGGCCATGTTGTTTGTCGAGGTCAAAGCAGAAAGAACTAGGTTAAAATTGCACTGTTTTGTGTGGAGTTTGAAGCAGATAGTTATGATTGCAATATTGTGTGTGAGTGTTTTCATGCAGATGGATCTAGGGTAAAATGGCCATGTTGCATTTGGACATCAAAGTCGATAGATCTATCTTAAGATGACCATGTTCTGTATGGGTCAAAGCAGATAGATCTATGCTAAGATAGCCTTGTTGTGAGTGGAGGTTAAAGCAAATAAGTCCATGTTAAGACTGCCATTGTTGTGTATGATGGTCCAGGCAGAGAGATCTGGGTTAAGAAGTTTATGTTTGCAGAGGTCCAAGCAGATCAAAGCAGGTTAATATGTCATGTTGTGTATGAAGGTGTGAGTCAATTGATCCAGGCTAAGATGGTCATTTTGTGTGTAGAGGTCGGCGATGTGTGCAGTTCACAGTAGATGTAGGTTAAGTTGGTCACATTGTGTGTGGGGGTCCAAGCAGATAAATATAGTCAAGATGGCCATGCTGTCTGTGGAAGTCCAAGCAGACAGATTCAGGTTAAGAAGCTCATGCTGTGTGTGAGAGTCAGAGCAAATTGATCCAGGTTACAATGGCCATGTTGTGTGTGGAGGTCTAAGCAGATCTAGGTTTAGATGGATGCATGTGTGGAAGTCAGAGTAGATGCATTTAAGATGGTCATATTGTGTGTGGAGGTCCAAGAAGATAGATGTAGGTTAAGATGACTATTTTGTGTGTGGAGGTCCAAGCAGATCTACATTAAGATGGCCATGTTGTGTGTGGGTCCAAGCAGATAGATCTGGGTTAAGATGGCTATGTTGTGTTGGGTCCAAGTAGATAGATCTGGGTTAAGATGGCCATGTTGTGTGTGGGTCCAAGCAGATAGATCTGGGTTAAGATGGCCATGTTGTGTAAGGGTCCAAGCAGATAGATCTGGGTTAAGATGGCCATGTTG